>NIPM01000050.1:0-120514 GCA_002738285.1 Holacanthella duospinosa | reverse complement strand
AAATCAAATATTGCCCAATATTTAAACTACTTAGCTAAATTTACAGGTATCTGCCCCTCACATTTTCTAATTTATAACAACACCCAAAATACTAGCGAAGAAATCAAATATTGCCCAATATTTAAACTACTTAGCTAAATTTTTTAACTTTTGAAGTGAAAGGTAGTAGAAAATAAACTACGACAGACAAAGAATAGAGTTCCATCGAGAGGAAATATTAGAGAAAGTTTTGATCCTAGAATGAAGATGAAAAGAAGCCTTGGCTCTTATCTCCTAGCTCTATATCTCCCGGGTTTCAAACTAAAATTTCGTGGATTAGGAAGAATTTGAGAGTTTCCATTCCTCCAGAGACATCAACTTCCTATCCTTCAGAGTTAGGCTTGAGTGAATACAAAATGAACTTGATGAGAGAGATAGGAGAAGCGGAAGAAACCAACATTTTACAAAAAAAAAAAAAAAAAAAAAAAAATTAGTTTCTCTTTACAGCTTTTCAGTTGATTTAGATATAGACAAAATCTAACAATTTCCAATTAGTGAAAATTTAAGAACTAAGATAGAATTTTAAAATAAATTCTAAATTCAAATCAATCTAATGTAAGATGTAAACACTTGAGGAAAATTTTAATAAATGTTCCAATAAACCTACAAAATCTACAGATTTCAAAGTTGATTCTTCAATTATAAATTTCTAAATTGTCATATTTTTAAATTTCTAAATTTTCCTTTTTTAACTCCTCCGTATTAAATTTCCTATTTATGTACAGTTGATTATTTCCTTTCTGTTTGAAAATTATATTACAGTGAAGCTAATGTGGATAAAATGAATTTAAAATAAAACGTTTCTAAATTTATGAAATTCATGTTTCTTTCAATTTCAACAACATATTATTTCAGCACCAGTGAAAATAAGAACAAAATGAGAAATGATTCAGAGAAGAGAAAATTGAAGATGAATTTTTTTTTTTTTTTGCTAACGTAAAATTGTAGGAGTTTTCTCGGAAAGTGATCTCGTCGATATGATCATGTCTTCCAAGTAATGAAAAAGTTTCACTAGCACACTACTACCAGACAGAGAGAGAGAGACTCATGAAGATTGAAGATGATGAAAGTGAAGACATGTCTCAATCTTCAAAAACTTTTTCTCACAAGATCCAATAATGGACATGGAACCCTCTCTCCTTGCCAAAAATAAATATAATATTTCGTTGAAAGCTTTTTCTTTTTCAAGCATTTCATCTTTCACCAACAGAACCAATTCACACAAATCTCCTCAAACTCTAACTAAAACCAGTAGCGTTAAAATCAAATATTAACCTGATACAATAACATCTCATGGAAGATCTATTCTTCTAAAAATAATCAACTGGAGCTTAACTTAATAATTAATTATAAATATTCCATTTTAGAATTAAAGTTATTAAAAAAAAAACACAAATTCAGTCCTTTTTTGGACAGATTTACACCAAAAAACATTTACTACTACGTTTAGTACATTAGTCAAATCAGTTACATTTTTTTTGCAAAAAAAAAATATGTTTCATACACACAATGTCTTACACAACACTCCCTATATGGTATGAAATGAATACAGGTTTTCTCAAAATTCTTACAAATTCATCTAACATCTCCTTCTGACTCTGAACCTCTTATTCATAATTTTTGAACTGACAGGACTAACTTCCACTGATAAAAACATGTTTCGAAAACTTTGTAAAAAAAAAAAAAATTTACATGAAATCTCAATTTGAAAATTTAAATTCGTTTCTTCTACTCTTTCTGTACTTTCCATCTACTTAACCCTTGGAAACCTCACTATTGCTTAATTTTCACTNCACTCCCTATATGGTATGAAATGAATACAGGTTTTCTCAAAATTCTTACAAATTCATCTAACATCTCCTTCTGACTCTGAACCTCTTATTCATAATTTTTGAACTGACAGGACTAACTTCCACTGATAAAAACATGTTTCGAAAACTTTGTAAAAAAAAAAAAAAAATTTACATGAAATCTCAATTTGAAAATTTCAATTCGTTTCTTCTACTCTTTCTGTACTTTCCATCTACTTAACCCTTGGAAACCTCACTATTGCTTAATTTTCACTAAAACGTGAACTGTTAGACACCAAAAAAGTTACTAAACCTTTAAGTCTCAATGACAGCTTCATTTGAATATGTCCTTATTTTAACTTCCTAAAATTGAACTGAAGGTAATTACACTTAAGAAAAAAAGATACCTCGACATAAAAATTTAGTGAGACACATCAAGCTTTAGTTTAGTTTTCCGGTTTAAAAAAAAAAAAAAAATTAAACAATGAAGAAAAGTAAACTTTTCTAAAAAAACATTATTACAGGAACCATAAATGCCTTCTTCTGTGTATGTTAGGGTTTAGTGAGCAACTGCAGTGCAGTAGCTTCAACTTAGTACAATATAAAGGAAATTCATTTCTATCCACCACTTCTTGTCCTGTCACTCACTTTACAAACCGAAAGTCATAAAAAGTAATAAAAATTCATTTTTTTTTGTGGAAAAAAAAATATATTGAACCTATTGTAAAAATGAAAAGGTAGAAAAAGACTATGAGAATGTTTCAAAAAACTGACAGTTGTTAGTGTGTCTGGAATTGTTCAGACTCAATGGAACCGAGAAAACCACCGGACTTTTAATCCAACAGGAAGAAGAGAAAATTCGGGTTCTCCAAGAGTCCGTGAGATGTGGAAACAAGCGGCAGATGCCGCAGCGTCAGTAGTAGAGTTAACATGATACAAATGAAACGGATGGTTAAAAAAACCACAAACTTTGTACACCGACACTTAGTACATTTGTAGCTTTTTTTAAGTTATAGAAATAGCAAATTATTACTTATTAGTTTTTATCTGAACATATTTGTGGAATAATAGTACAACAATCCTTAGAAAATGAAAAGCTAAAGGATGCTTCAACGTTTAACCCTAAAATGAAAATGATTTAAAAACTAAAACTACTCGTAAAATAAAAATTGAAAAGCCTACTAACTTTCTCTCTAATGGATTGTAAAGAATAAACTATCCGNGATACAAATGAAACGGATGGTTAAAAAAACCACAAACTTTGTACACCGACACTTAGTACATTTGTAGCTTTTTTTCTCTCTAATGGATTGTAAAGAATAAACTATCCGTTTAACTTTCTAGCAAAAACGAAAAACTTTTGCTTGAACAAATTATGTATTCCGACTTATGTAATGTCCAAGTATCAAATGAAAGGTGTTGTTGTTGGTAAGTATTTTCTTTTTTGTATGAATAAAACATCATCAAAAGAAATTACTAAAGTTGTGGAGAAAATGTGTAGAAACAAATTAGATACGATTCTAAACTATTAAAATGAAATTTTAAAATTATTAAAGAGAGGAGCAAAAATATAAAGAAAACGATTGTGGTAGATTTGCAGCTAATTCATTGTTGATTGATTGATTGATATTAATTTACTAAAGTGTCAAGTCAACAGTATCATTTATGATTTACTTATGTGTCAACAATGGAAATAATTTAGAGTAAAAAATGACAATTTAGAGTAAAAAAAAAAATTGACCTCAAGATTCAATTTCCTATCCTAAAATTACATCTAGATTCCACCTGAGTGAATCTAGATAAATTANAAAGTTGTGGAGAAAATGTGTAGAAACAAATTAGATACGATTCTAAACTATTAAAATGAAATTTTAAAA
Source organism: Holacanthella duospinosa (assembly GCA_002738285.1). Classification (NCBI taxonomy): domain Eukaryota; kingdom Metazoa; phylum Arthropoda; class Collembola; order Poduromorpha; family Neanuridae; genus Holacanthella; species Holacanthella duospinosa. The sequence continues at coordinate 116,808 of NIPM01000050.1, read as the reverse complement.
TTATTAAAGAGAGGAGCAAAAATATAAAGAAAACGATTGTGGTAGATTTGCAGCTAATTCATTGTTGATTGATTGATTGATATTAATTTACTAAAGTGTCAAGTCAACAGTATCATTTATGATTTACTTATGTGTCAACAATGGGAATAATTTTTACTCTAAATTTTAGAGTAAAAAATGACAATTTAGAGTAAAAAAAAAAATTCACCTCAAGATTCAATTTCCTATCCTAAAATTACATCTAGACTCCACCTGAGTGAATCTAGATAAATTGTGGTGTGATTTTGATTTTTTTAAAATAATCTGACAAATCAATTCAAAAAAATTAACCCCGTAAATACTTGGAATATTCATAGAAAATTCAGGTAGATTGCCGAAAAGGATTTTCGGCAATTCATACGAAAAAATCCATCTCTTCTCATTACAAGACAACTTGAGAGAGTACAATGGTCCACAGATAATTAAGACCTATGGAAGCTACTTTTGTCCCATGCTCTTTTACTGGGGAAAGGAGATTAGATTTTTATTTTCGCAGAGAAAGCACTTAATTTAAAATGTTTTCTGGGGTAATCTTTTTTAATTTTAGAAAGACCATTGAAAAGTAGGATACAAAGTTAAAAAAATCAATTCTCTACCATCAATGTTTTAGAAGTTATGATGTTTTGAAAATTGAAATTTTTGGATATTCTTTTGAAACGCCCATCTCTTATATCGCCCATCGTCTCACAATAACGTAAAGATTTTTAATTANTCATTACAAGACAACTTGAGAGAGTACAATGGTCCACAGATAATTAAGACCTATGGAAGCTACTTTTGTCCCATGCTCTTTTACTGGGGAAAGGAGATTAGATTTTTATTTTCGCAGAGAAAGCACTTAATTTAAAATGTTTTCTGGGGCAATCTTTTTTAATTTTAGAAAGACCATTGAAAAGTAGGATACAAAGTTAAAAAAATCAATTCTCTACCATCAATGATTTAGAAGTTATGATGTTTTGAAAATTGAAATTTTTGGATATTCTTTTGAAACGCCCATCTCTTATATCGCCCATCGGCTCACAATAACGTAAAGATTTTTAATTAAAAAAAAAAATCCTAAATTTTGTTTTAGTGATAGTAGAGACTTGATTTTTTTGACTTCAAACACTACTTTTCAATAATCTTTCTGAAACTATTAGGAACTTAACTAGAAAAAATTTTGTTTAGAAGATATAACTCTATAAAATCTTAAGCCCACACCTTCCCCAGCAAAAGAGCATGGAACAAAAGTAACTTCCAGCTGTCTTAAGAACCTGTGGACCAGTGTATTATCATTATCAGTTTGGTTCGAGAACAAATCCCACATATCTAACTAAAAATACATATATGTACAAAAAATGTACATAAATTGAAAATCTTACACCATGTGATTCAACTGTAATAAAATTAATTTTCGTACTTACTATCAAAATCAGACCAACATGAGATAATATCTCGACTTAGCAACAGGAAATTATATTTTTCTATTGAATGCTTATAAGAGAATTCATCTTATAAATTCAATAATAATTAATTTTTAACAAATTAAATAATTTGAAATTCTATTACATATTACAATAGATAAATTATTTCTTGAAAAATTCCAATCGTATGAACTAGAAGAATTCACNTGATTCAACTGTAATAAAATTAATTTTCGTACTTACTATCAAAATCAGACCAACATGAGATAATATCTCGACTTACCAACAGGAAATTATATTTTTCTATTGAATGCTTATAAGAGAATTCATATTATAAATTCAATAATAATTAATTTTTAACAAATTCAATAATTTGAAATTCTATTACATATTACAATAGATAAATTATTTCTTGAAAAATTCCAATCGTATGAACTAGAAGAATTCATTGATTTTGAGTCAAAGATATTTTTCATTTTCACTAAACATTCTTCCGGTCTTTTAATATTACTTTTGCTCTGCTTAGAAGAAAGCGTCTGAGTAAGCACAATGTTCGGATGAACCAAACCCATTCCCCCAACCCCAGTCTCACCAAAGTTTCCCATTTTTTTTTTCTCTCTCTCCCATGTTTTACGACCAGACGGTATGTTCGGATTGGTTGAAATGAGAACCGACGGCCATAAAATAACATTTTTGGGACTCTGGACCCATCCCATTTCCCTTAGATTCTCAGGGCCCTTCCCCACACGCCCTCTCTCATTATCATAAAAGATAAAAGGAGAGATCCACGACTCTGTTTTCAAACTCTCAACCCTTTTACGACTTTCCCTATTCTCTCAGAATCAAAATGATTCAAGAAGAAACCTTTTCTCAATCTGAAAAAGCAATCAAACCTAACCCATCTCTCTTCAATTTATTCACATCAAAAATGAAACGCTCAACACAAATAACATACCACTCACTCCCCTACCTACCGAAAATAATTCCAAAAAAAAAAATAATAAACTCTTTGTCTACCAAACGTAAATGATAAATGAATATAACTCCAACAAGAAACAACTACCAAATTGGAACAAAATGAAGATAAATTTCAATGAAATTAAAATCAATGGACCTTCCTATTACTGTCTCATCCTATGTTACTTGATGAAGCATGAAACAACAACTCCTAAAAAAATTAGTACATAAATTAAAAAAATTCATACAAAAATGGTACCTAAGACTAGACTAAGGGCTAAGGTTCTTGGAACAGAATTAGAATCATTCTTACCATCAATGTCTTTTTACAGTGTTCGTCAAATCTCCCACTTTTGACACTTGTCCCCGGGGGAATGGGTAATTCCGGGGATTTTTGGGGATATCTGGGGACTAAAAATAGTAATAATGAGCCAAATTCAAATTTGTTCCAGAAATTAAAATTTGNCATTCTTACCATCAATGTCTTTTTACAGTGTTCGTCAAATCTCCCACTTTTGACACTTGTCCCCGGGGGAATGGGGAATTCCGGGAATTTTTGGGGATATCTGGGGACTAAAAATAGTAATAATGAGCCAAATTCAAATTTGTTCCAGAAATTAAAATTTCTTGTTTTGTCGATTTTAATTCATACTTTTAGTTTTGGATTGATTCTAATTCAAAGTAGTTTTGATTATTATTGTGTATTCCAATTTTGACTCAAACATACCTTCAGATTAGTAAATTATTGTTTTATTAATACACTTTCGGTTTTATCTTTTATACTACTTATTAAAATATCAGAAGTAGGAGGAAGAAAGAAATCTATCAGGGTAGGTGAAGTCCAACAGAAGCAAACCTTCGGCAAAAAAGGTAGGCAAATGTTCCATGTGTCACTGGCTTATCTTCCTGGCTTTTGATCATATTCCAATTCTTGCTTTCTATTTCTTTAGATAAAACGCGGATTCTTCAATAAAATTATTACAGTATTTATTTAACCTTTTGTTTTTATAAAAATTTAAAGTTTTCCGCCAATTTTTAATTTCCCCATTAAACCCCATGGTATTTGAAAACTCCCCCAAGATCCCCATGTTTCCCCACTCCCAAATTCCCAGTTCCCCCGGGGGATGGCGAACACTGGGTCTTTTACAAAACTGAAGTACAAGCTAAAGTATTAACTTAAGTATTAACTTTGTTACATTCTACAAAGTAAATTTCTGTAGAAGTTAGAAATGACAATGACGTTCGGAATCTACCCAACAATGAGTAGTCTCACGTGTTAAAAATTTGGTACAAGATTAGCAAAAAACAATAATTAGCCCACTCAAATCGTTGTGTTAACTGAACAATTTGAGAATTTCTAACTCAGCAATTTAAGAACTTAAAACGCAGTGTTCGACAAATACGCACTTTCGGAATCATTAAGCGCATATAATACGGAAAAATGCAGTTTTACGTATTTTTGCGTATATTTGCGTCTTATCTATAATATCGTCATAAATGTATGGGAAATGCAAAAATTCAAAATATTTATAATTAAATTTTTATATAGCACGTGACAACGTTCTAACCTGTGATACTTAGATAATCATTAGTCATTACAAGACTAGACATTGCAGATTTGATAATTTTCTTCCTAAACTAATTGATTTTTTTTTCAGCTGTTTAAACGAAAAGTGTTTTCCTTAATTAGTAGTCCGTTGCTCAGTTTAGGTGAATGAATACATAATTCAAACCTAGAATAGAAATTTGAAACTATTTGAATTTAGAATCAATTTAGAAAATAATGAATCATCAAAGAAACATTATCCCAAATTTTAAAATTCCCCACACTTTTTTTTTTAATTTACGCAATTATACGCAAATATACACAGAGATTGAAATTCCAAAATACGTTAATATGCAATTTTACGCACACGATTTCACTCATTTTTACTGCGTAAAGTGTACAGTCGAACTAGTGTGTAAAGTGACTCTGACTCTGACTCTGACTCTCATGACTCTATGAATTATTTGGGAGTCAGAGTCTGACTCTGACTCTGACTCTGACTCTCATGACTCTATGAATTATTTGGGAGTCAGAGTCATTATGACTCTGACTCACTCCNAATCTACCCAACAATGAGTAGTCTCACGTGTTAAAAATTTGGTACAAGATTAGCAAAAAACAATAATTAGCCCATTCAAATCGTTGTGTTAACTGAACAATTTGAGAATTTCTAACTCAGCAATTTAAGAACTTAAAACCCAGTGTTCGACAAATACGCACTTTCGGAATCATTACGCGCATATAATACGGAAAAATGCAGTTTTACGTATTTTTGCGTATATTTGCGTCTTATCTATAATATCGTCATAAATGTATGGGAAATGCAAAAATTCAATATAATTTATAATTAAATTTTTATATAGCACGTGACAACGTTCTAACCTGTGATACTTAGATAATCATTAGTCATTACAAGACTAGACATTGCAGATTTGATAATTTTCTTCCTAAACTAATTGATTTTTTTTTCAGCTGTTTAAACGAAAAGTGTTTTCCTTAATTAGTAGTCCGTTGCTCAGTTTAGGTGAATGAATACATAATTCAAACTAGAATAGAAATTTGAAACTATTTGAATTTAGAATCAATTTAGAAAAAAATGAATCATCAAAGAAACATTATCCCAAATTTTAAAATTCCCCACACTTTTTTTTTAATTTACGCAATTATACGCAAATATACACAGAGATTGAAATTCCAAAATACGTTAATATGCACTTTTACGCACACGATTTTACTCATTTTTACTGCGTAAAGTGTACAGTCGAACTAGTGTGTAAAGTGACTCTGACTCTGACTCTCATGACTCTATGAATTATTTGGGAGTCAGAGTCATTATGACTCTGACTCACTCCGNTGACTCTGACTCTGACTCTCATGACTCTATGAATTATTTGGGAGTCAGAGTCATTATGACTCTGACTCACTCCGTGTTTGAGAGTCAGAGTCAACTCATCAGTAGCAGAGTCATGACTCTTGTGCATTTCCTGTCCAGAAGCCGATTTTTGGTATTCATTCATGTTCAAACACATTTCATTCATCTTATCCATTGCATTCATTTTACTTAAGAATGTTTACTCTTTCTGATATAAATCATCTGTTTGTGTTTTGTGTTCGTCCCATTCTTACGGACTTTTAAGAATGGAGGATGATTGTATTGTGTTAAATGTGGAAAATTCTCCAGTTAATGAAACTCAAAGTTCATCAACATCGATTCAAGATAATCTAAATTTACAAAAGGAGAGAAAAAGCAAAGTGACGTCTACAATTTATAAAAATTTTATACAGTTATATAGAATTTTTCTCAAAGTCAGAGTCATTGACTCCCGAGTCACTGACTCTGACTCATGAAAAAAGTAGTAAACCATTACAAGAAAACATTATATTAACAAAATGACTTCAAAATTAAACTAACGAAAGTTTTTTCTTCTTCTTCTTCTTATTCCATTGATGTCAACAGAGCCTTAATTTTATGATCATGTCAACTGACGTGGATATCCCGTGAAGGGCGGGATTCGAATACAATAGATTTTGAAAAGAAAGAAGAATTTTCTCAATAAAACGGAACCCATAATGGGAAGATCCTATCTATTATTCTCTTCCAAAGATGAAAAGACAGGATTCTATTTCAAATCATGAAAAACTCAATAGCAGATTCACACATGGTGCCAGGCATTACTATTATTAATTTTTAAAATCCAACCAATCTCATACTATTCCTTTTCAACACGCATACAAAAAGAAGATACATCTCACAATTCTCTGATGTATTCTCATCTAAAATTTTTGAACACATGGTGTTTTTTTTCTATCTTTTCAGTTCAATTATTAAACCCCCACATGTAGAGTCTCTAATCTAAAAAAAAACCAAACATCTAATCAAATGTTAAAAAATGTTGAAGCAAACATAAGAGCCGGCTCATGTTTTCTCATCACTTAACAACAGACAAAAAAAAAGTCGTTAGGAAAGAGAACTGTTAAAGTTTTAGCTAATGCACCTTTTTTGGATAAAAAATTCAAAAAAAAAAAAAAAAAAAAAAAAAAATTTTTTTTTTTTTAAANTTTTTGGAAAAAAAAAAAAAAAAAAAAAAAAAAAAAAAAAAAAAAGTAAAAAATTCTTTTTTTGTTTAAAACCGAACCGGTTTTGAGTTTAGAAATTCAATTTTCTTTACGTTGCTTAGCTTCTTATCTTGTCAATCCAATCATGGACTACATTTCAACAATTCTAAGAAGAAAAAAAAGTTATATGAATATAAATACACTATATAAATAAAGTTAAGATATGAAAACTAACGAAAAACAAACAAAAACCTGAAATCATCATCAAAAGTAAAGAAATCATCAAAATTAAAAAAATCATCAAAAGTAAAGAAATCATCAAAAGTAAAAAAATCATCAAAAGTAAAAAAATCATCAAAAGTAAAAAAATCATCAAAAGTAAAAAAATCATCAAAAGTAAAAAAAAATCATCAAAAGTAAAAAAATCATCAAAAGTAAAAAAAAATCATCAAAAGTAAAAAAAATCATCAAAAGTAAAAAAATCATCAAAAGTAAAAAAATCATCAAAAGTAAAAAAAAATCATCAAAAGTAAAAAAAACATCAAAAGTAAAAAAATCATCAAAAGTAAAAAAAAATCATCGAAAGTAAAAAAATCATCAAAAGTAAAAAAATCATCAAAAGTAAAAAAATCATCAACAGTTAAAAAAATCAGTTANAAATCATCAAAAGTAAAAAAATCATCAAAAGTAAAAAAATCATCAAAAGTAAAAAAAAATCATCAAAAGTAAACAAATCATCAAAAGTAAAAAAAAATCATCATTTCATTTTTTTAGTAGTTTTCATTTTTTTAGTAGTTTTCATTTAAAATCATCAACAGTTAAAAAAATCAGTTAAGTATATGTACTTTTTTTTACTTTAAATTTCTTAAATCCACAAGTATATTTCAAAATTAGGTAAAATCAAACTGTAAAAACTACATTTAAAAAATTTTCTTCTTAAATGACATGTTGTAAAAAGTGAGACACAGGATCTGTGCGTGTCACACATATTACCTAGTGTCACGTCAGAAAGTAATTTCCCCAACTGTGTTCTGACTCGACNCATATTACCTAGTGTCACGTCAGAAAGTAATTTCCCCAACTGTGTTCTGACTCGACTGTCCAAATTGTCATGTGATTAACATTCCCTCTTGAGTCTTTTCAAATTTTATACCTAACAACCCTTCCCCTTAAAAAAAAAAAATTTTAACAATAGGACCATTTTCTGTCAAAATTCAAAAACCCTTTTTGCCGTGTGTCTCACGTCTTCTTCTTTTGCCCCCCTGGGGCCATGGACTGCCCTTTCTTAAAAAAAAACAAAAAAAAAACGACTGCCAAGAGACTAATATTGTCCAAACATTATGGTCGACCATAAACCCTCCAATTCAAAAAAATAACACCGACAGGGCACAAGAGANCTGTCCAAATTGTCATGTGATTAACATTCCCTCTTGAGTCTTTTCAAATTTTATACCTAACAACCCTTCCCCTTCAAAAAAAAAAAATTTTAACAATAGGACCATTTTCTGTCAAAATTCAAAAACCCTTTTTTGCCGTGTGTCTCACGTCTTCTTCTTTTGCCCCCCTGGGGCCATGGACTGCCCTTTCTTAAAAAAAAAAAAAAACGACTGCCAAGAGACTAATATTGTCCAAACATTATGGTCGACCATAAACCCTCCAATTCAAAAAAATAACACCGACAGGGCACAAGAGAAACCAAACAGAAGATGGGTTTATCAATACAAAATTTCAAAGGTTTTCAATTGTGGGTAATAAGACAAAGACAACAGAATATAATTCTCTTCCAAAACTTACCCTTTTCACACCTCTAGTTAATTTATGATCAATCAATGGATCAATCTTGACATTTTCATATTACCACATTGGTTTCAATATTTACGAACATCGTACTCTACCAAATGACTATAAATTCTATTAATACTCTCAAAACTCAACCACTCAGTTTCAGGTTTGATTTTCAGTGTGAATTATTTTGTAAAATATTACTATAATTTTTGAATAGAAAACTGAATGAGTTGTACTGTACAACTTGTACAACATACGGAAATTCAAACTTCAATCAATCAAATATTTTTTCTAAATTCACCTAAAAGGTCTGATGGAATGCGTTGTCACAGAGACTGACAATTATAGAAAATAGTGTACTTGTTGGTTTCAAAACTAAAATTGATTAAGTTCAAGCTCAACTTTTTATAAAAAAAAAAAAAAAAAAAAAGTAAAAATCATCAAAGCTAAGCAAGCAAAGAAAAGCTAAAAAAAAAAAATATGAACTTACAAATTCTGATGATTTTATTCAAAAAAAAACGGCTGCTGGTTGACGATCTCTNTAGTGTATTTGTTGGTTTCAAAACTAAAATTGATTAAGTTCAAGCTCAACTTTTTATAAAAAAAAAAAAAAAAAGTAAAAATCATCAAAGCTAAGCAAGCAAAGAAAAGCTAAAAAAAAAAATATGAACTTACAAATTCTGATGATTTTATTCAAAAAAAAACGGCTGCTGGTTGACGATCTCTTGTCAATTCTCATTGGAAAATGTCACTACTTCTTTCATCAGCTACCAAAAAAATATCATCTTCATTTCAAATTTCGTTCTTGAGTATAATCAAAACTCTTCAACTTATGCCTATACAAATAAACAAAAAAGTGAGCTTAACACACGTCTACAATAAAATAAAAATTTCAAATTTATAGTCTAGTGATGACTAGTTTATAACTTGTAAGTCACCCAATAAAAAGGTAATATAGTTTCTTACCAGTTTCCAAAATTTGAAGTAACGATATAACTGGATGATGCCGGATTTTGAAATTATTAAACCTAAAAAAAAAAAAATTAATCAAAAAATTCTATAAGTTATACTTTAATTTTTTCTTTTTCGTAGTCTTCAAGAGAGCCTTTGAAACCTTGAAGGGTAGAAACTCAAAAGGAAAGTGAGACTCGTTATTTCAGTGAAAATANAAAAATTTCAAATTTATAGTCTAGTGATGACTAGTTTATAACTTGTAAGTCACCCAATAAAAAGGTAATATAGTCTCTTACCAGTTTCCAAAATTTGAAGTAACGATATAACTGGATGATGCCGGATTTTGAAATTATTAAACCTAAAAAAAAAAAAAAAATTAATCAAAAAATTCTATAAGTTATACTTTAATTTTTTCTTTTTCGTAGTCATCAAGAGAGCCTTTGAAACCTTGAAGGGTAGAAACTCAAAAGGAAAGTGAGACTCGTTATTTCAGTGAAAATAGATTATATTGCGAAAAAAAAGTTAAGAGACAGATGCAAAAAGATCAGACGCTTCCCTTCGTCCCTTACCGTGACAGTGGTATCCTGAAATCCTCAATCCAGCAGTGTTGTCACCACAACGACCTTTTTCAACCCTCAAAAACAAATTTCAACGTTGTAATTGAATTTTTGCAAATTTTAACTCCATCAAGAAATTCCTGAAAAATATATATTATAAATATCAAAAATAATTTCGTAGTTTTAGTATTTCAATTTTTCCTTACTTAATTTATTTGCCCTAGGGATGTCCTGATGTCCAGAAATGACTCATATTATTTTAGCCAAAATCTTATTAGTCTTGTAGATGATTCACTTCCTGTTGGACAAAAAAAAAAAGAAATCAGATTCTTTTAAAAGAGAAATTTCACCCTTCATCCCTGTATACAATCCTTCTAATCGATTAAACTCACNGTCCTGATGTCCAGAAATGACTCATATTATTTTAGCCAAAATCTTATTAGTCTTGTAGATGATTCACTTCCTGTGGGACAAAAAAAAAAAAAAAATCAGATTCTTTTAAAAGAGAAATTTCACCCTTCATCCCTGTATACAATCCTTCTAATCGATTAAACTCACCNAAATCAGATTCTTTTAAAAGAGAAATTTCACCCTTCATCCCTGTATACAATCCTTCTAATCGATTAAACTCACCTGTTTTTTTAAGTGTAACTAATATATTTTCAAAATTTCTACTCTCAATGTTTGAAATACAGAAGAGAGTATAGAGTGAGAGTTTAAATAATGTATTTTTTAAAAGTATGAAAAGGATGAAAGGCGTGATAGTGCCTATTGTTGTCAGAAGACACAAAAGGATGGAGATCTGTCAATAGAGAGAAGCGAAGGGGAAGAATGGGCCTCTCCCACGTATGTCCATGTCAATATGTGACAAGGCATCGAGGGAAGAATAGAGCACACGGAGCATAGGAAGTGAAAATGAAAGCAGCTCAAAATCCGCCATTTTTCTCTGGGCTCGCATTATGTCGTTATTTTAGAGATCTCTTCTCTTTCAGATAGGTCGGAGAACCATCAACGTCCCGGTGGACATAAAACTTCGGAGAGAAAACGAGCCTTCTTAAATAGACAGACGCCGCTGTCCCACTCCTCCATTCACTCACCCGCATACCGATTTATGAGCCACTTTATCAACATTTTCCTACAGGACCGTAACATGGACTTTTCGTAAACAAAGTTTTTAAGTAAAACTCAAATTTTCACTTGGGAGTCATTTAAATTATATTCATTTCATGACTCACTCCCATATTTATAATGATTCAGAATTTCCCAATTCCCTAATGTCTCAGAGTCATAAATTCGTGTAAGTCTTTATGCCACCCTGCATCATTCGCTACTTTTAGTGACTCAAAATTTTAAGTCAATGAGTTATGACTCACGAGTCTCATGGACATCACACAGAGTCAGTCNACTTTTAGTGACTCAAAATTTTAAGTCAATGAGTTATGACTCACGAGTCTCATGGACATCACACAGAGTCAGTCATGTGACTAGTTGAAAAAAAAAGTTTTAAATAAATCATCACACTCTGAATCACATAGAAATCACAGAGTCATGAGTCATCAAAATCATGACTTATTACTTCTCGATAGAGTTAAAGTCAACAATTTGAGTTAGAGCAATGAGTCAGTCTCTTTCCATGTTTTACGTTAGTCAGATGACTCAATATTCATGAGTCGTGACTCAATGATTTCTCGTATGAATAGATGAATTGTCGTGATTTTTTTGGCAAAAGACAATATGAAATCATATTGTTCATCGTATCCATGTGTCAGATTTCTCAATAGAGAACGATAACAGTTATTTATTTCTCGGTCAACAAATAGCCAAAAAATTAAAAAATGAAAAAGATCCCCCATCGTGTTTGTTTGAAATTTTTCCAACAATTTGGACTTTTTGTTTTTCATCTTTTATTTGAAAGAGCGCAATTAGTGAAATTCAACGATACCTAAGTTCCCAATTTTGAGTAAGTTGCATGACTCCAAAGTCAGTGTTCGACTGTATGAAGTAAAAATGCGTAATTTTTCGAGCATAAAATTGTGTATTNTGCATGACTCCAAAGTCAGTGTTCGACTGTATGAAGTAAAAATGCGTAATTTTTCGAGCATAAAATTGTGTATTAGCGCATTCGTATAATAATAAAATGTGGAAAATTAATTTTTCTTTTGGAATCTAAATTGATTTTTTTTTNGTATTAGCGCATTCGTATAATAATAAAATGTGGAAAATTAATTTTTCTTTTGGAATCTAAATTGATTTTTTTTTCAGCGCGAATTTGTTGAAACACCTCAGTCAATGTTAATGAACGCACAATTTTTATAAAACAGTAAAAAAAGTAGTTAATTAGTTAAAAAAAAAAATTAACAAATATGCATGGTAAGTACCAAAGTTGGAACAATATCAGTGTTTGCCAAATACTGTCGGAATCATTAGGTTCATATAATGCAGAAAAAAACGTTTGTGCATATATTTCCGTAATATCGTCATAAATTTGTTGGAAATTCAAAAATTCAAAATGATTCAAATTAAATTACTTGGTTACAAATTGAATTCTCATATTTTGAGAGAGAATTGAAACTTATTGAAATTAGAAGGTTTTAATTCGCGCTGACAAAAAACAAAAAATTATTCTAAATTTTAAAATTTTCCACACGTTTTTAGTTTACGCAATTATGCGTAAATATTGAAACAACAATATGCGCTAATAAGCAATTTTACGCGCGCAATTTTACAAATTTTTATTGCGTAGTTTGATTATCGCAGGATGTTGTCACAAGATTATTAGAAAAATGATATCAAATATTTTGAATTTTTGAATTTCCCACACATTTATGACGATTTTACACATAATATACACAAAACTAATTTTTCCTCAACTTTTCGCACTGTACGCGCGTGTAAAGATTTCGAAAATTCGTGATTGACGAACACTGTCCAAAGTAACGGAAAACGTATCTAAAAAATACTAGATAAAAATTAGTTTGTAAAAATAGTAAAAAGTAAAATCTAACCAGCTGTTAATCATTTTATTACTAACAATTCTTCATACAATTGTAAAAATCTCTCTTTTGCCAAAACAGACGGCCCTGATTGAGAGAAAACAATTATAACTCATCTAATCTCCTCACCGGACTAGGAAAGTGAAACAAGTACAGAAAAGTAATTGGATTTTTTCGGTTCTTCTCGTTAGACCAACAAAATTTCTGGCAATAATTTCATTTTCTTCTTCTGAATTTAGTTTCTTTCACGCATGAATGAAACCCAGAGGAATTTCTGCACTACCAAAAACCAGATTCTCTTACCTATAAGTCTCTTATGTTGAGATCTCAAATCTCGAGATCATTGGTGGAAAAGTGAGAAAAACCTGAATACAAGTCCCGCCCGTCTCAAATAAAAATTTCAATGATTTTTTTTTCTTCTTATTTATCCTATACGCTTGCTTAGTATTGGAATAGAAACTCTGAAATCTCACACATGAATCCACTTTTGGGGTTGATTTAATTTAAATTTGAAAATTTTCACCATAATTATACTAAATCACCACATTTAATACCTTACAACCAAACATCATTATACCCTAAATCAGCAGAGTTTTATACACAACGTTCAACTTACACAAAAAAAGCTAAAAAAAAAACGAATCTAAATTCATAAAAAAAAAAAAAAATAAATACAAGAAAATTGACATTGCGCTAAAATTTATGGCAACTTTGCAATAAAATTGGCTAATTTACTAATGTATTCCTTACTATAACAAAAACATTTCTAACAATAAATGAATTGAAAACATTCAAATTTAATTCATAACTATAAAAACACAATTTGCTCAATTTTTAAAATTCAGAAAAACTTAAATTTTGACTATTTCCTTATTTCCTCAAATATGACAAATATAAATTTCAATTTTGAACAAAATTTTTTTATTTACCAAAAAATTAAGTCAATCTTTAATTTTCATAAACTACATAATATTACCCACTTATAATAAAATTAGCCAAATTAAATCCTCGCAATATTACCCGTTTTATGAAAAAGTTACGGGAAAAATTTAAGTACTCAAATTTACCAAAAAAAAAAAAAAAAAAAAAATTTAGTTTTACTTCTATAAAAATATAAATTCACCATGTGTAAAAATAAAAAATGTGCAGCTGTACCTTTGATTTTCGTCTCATTGGAATTTTTCATTTCAATTCCTTCCTGTGACCAACAAAAATGTTTCACAAATTCGTCAAAGTAAGAAAATGAAGAATAGAGCGAGAGATTTATGCAATTTTATTCTGACTTGCTAATTTAAATTTTGAATGTTTCTATTTTTTTTTTCCAGTTTGTAATTTGATGAGGAGAGAGAGAGAAGGGAGAAGTAAAGCGTCTGTTTGACCTCTTTGAGAGACGACAGAAGACTAAAAATGGCAAAGGGCAAAATGGGAATTTGAAATAGAGACCCTTTCAATTTTTATTTTAACTTTCCATACAAGGGACTCATTTTATTTCGCAAGAAATATTTTGCAATAATCCTCTCTATTGTTATTTTATATTTATTACCATTCCCATTGATTTGTGATCCCCTGGGCCAAGGGTTCACTTTCTCCTTTCAAAAAATATCATTTCATAACCATCTTAAAAAAAACTAAAAAAAAAACAAAAAAAAAAAAAAATCTTTTTTAACTCAAGGTTCAAAATAAATAAACCTTAGCAACTCCAAATCATTAAAAAAAAAATAAAATTTCTAATCAAAATCAAAATTAAAAATCCAAAAATCCAAAAATCTTCATCTTTCAACCAGAATTTGTATCATTCTCTTCTCTAATCATTTAATGATGACATTCTTCTACCAACTTTTAATCTTAAAGATTAAAAGTTAGAATTACATTGTCTAAATTTTGACATCACGGGTGGCCCTAGACCCTTTCAACTTCTCAACCCAAGAACCAATGAAATTGTTGCTAGGGGAGAATTGATCAAATCTCCATTGAGAAAGTCACCCATCATGAATTCAAAGTACAACAAAACACCATAAGAACATAATGAAACAACCCGACTTTTCCATTTTGAATCTCTTTCTAGAACCCTCAAAAACTTGCACCCTATTTAAGCTTCTCCTTTTGTTAAAAACAGATAAGAAAAAGAACCAAAAATCCAGTTTGAAACATTAAAAAGATTCTCATTACAAATGTAAACTTCTTATTTGATTATTTCTTACGATAAGAAAAAAAAAGTAACTAGGCAGTTTTCTTTTGTCATTAGCTTCAAAGTTGATTAGAAATTTTGAATTTTCCTTTAAATAGTAAAAAGACCCATTCTTATTTCAGCTGCTTCTAAGTTTGAAAATTTCATGTGAAAATTGCTTCGTAGAAGCCATTTTTCAAAAATGATTGGACTAAATATGATAATAAAAATCTTACAACTTGCTTACACTTTTAAATAACTAATTACTGCTCATTAATCAATTCCACTTATAAATTTGAAAAAAAAAAAAAAAAAAAAAATTAAAAAAAAAAACGCAAATTTACTAAATTTTTTATAAAATATTACATTTGGACTGTCCTACTCCCAAATGACAGTTAAAGTATCCACTTTTTTGCTCTTTAATGTAATTTTAACTTTTTATTAACTTTAAAATTTAAATTGCTAATCAACGAAAATTCCCTCTTACTTTTCTCATAATTGACTATACTTATACTTATTACCAAAAAAGTAGAGCTTACGCTGTAGCACCAAAGTGTACCGTAGACAACCAAAAAAAAAAAAAGAAAAAAAAAATTCGAATACCAATTCTGTTACAATCTAATTAAGTTCGCAATTAAAAAAAAAACCAGACATATAAATAATATACATTACACAAATACTCCTGCAACAGGGCATTTCCTGGCTAGTAAGAAAAGTTCCGAAAAACTGATGAAATCACTAGGGGACAAAAGTTCTGAAAAGTTTAAAGTTTCTCAGTCTACTAGTTGGTGAGATAATACGGAGATGGAGTCAATGAAGAGTGAAAAAAATCCGTAACTCTCCCGAACTCATTGGATTTCGGGACTCTCCGAATAATATACACTTGGTAGTGAAAAACTGACGCTTTGAAAATAAATATCGGATATAATGAATACAAAAAATTTATATTGTTGCCTAAGGCTAAAACCTAAAACCTAAAACCTAAAACCTAAAACTTTCATAAGTTATCTCATAGAAAAAAAAAAGTAATCAAAACCTCAAGTAACTTAAATTTACACTCAAAATTCCTAACAAGAGACACTATACACTCACTTTGAATTTGAATAATTGAAATTTCCAAATTTCATTTTTCCTATCCAAATCATTTCCCAAAAATCATTTCTACTACGTTAGAAATAATTTAAAAATAATACTCTATCTAGTACTATTTTGAACCAAGTAGCATAAAAATTAAACCCGTTGTTCTTGCTTTTCAAATCATCAAATTTGGTATTGACACCAAAAAAAAAAAAAAAAAAAAACGCTGACTACAGGACCTAAATCTATACCCAATATAAATCAAAATATTGGGTCATTCTTTAATTCTGATTAGGTACGATGACATCAGATTCTTTGTATTGTTGTATAATAAAAATGCGCAATTTCTTCTCCTCCGATCCCTTGAGAAATGAGTAATTGTAAAAACATGCTCTCACATTTGCAAAATGAAACAAAAGAACCTTGGCAACTCGTTCTATCGTCTCATCGGCAGGTTCTTTTGATAAGTTGTTTTCTATAACAAGAAGGGCAAGAGGTGAGGCCATAAAGACAGGCTATTGTGTAATTCTGCCGAAGCGTCGTCTCATACCGAGAGCATCCAGAATATAATTTTCTCTTCTAATCAAACAACTAGACTTACAAAACTTAAAGACGAGCATATCATTGGCCAATCACCAAACACGTCCTCAGTCATCTCACCATAATCAGTAGAGCCCGGAATTATGTATCACGTTCTAAAACACCACAGAAAAAAAAAATTCTTCTAAAAAGCAAAGCAATGGATGATGATAAAACACAACTCACAAATATGTAAGAATTAAGATTTTGGCAAAAAAAAAAAAAATTAAAGCATTTTGTAGAAATTTACATCAAAATCTTCCTTTGCTTCGTCCTTTGAGTTACATCAAAAATCTTGTCCAAAACTCAATCTCCAGTAACTCGTCCAATGAAACAAATCCATCAGGATACAAATCCATCTGGATACAAATCCACCTAGATAATAAAAAATGAAACCCAGAAAAGTAAAAAAAAATTAGCATCAAACTGGTTCAGATCGTTTTATTTTGTCAATTCAATTAATTGATGATGTATTTCAAAAAAAAAATTTTTTTTTTTTTTTTTTCATTTTTTAACTAATTTGACATAAATTAAGCGAAGTTAAGTTAACTTTTTTCTTCCTTAGCCTAAAACTAAAAACACGACAACGACGACCAAGTTTCTCATCTCCTTTCTAAAAAAAAAAAAAAAATCTGCCTGGACATATTATTGTAATGAGAGAAAGTTAGTTTCCTGTACAGAATCAGAACCTTTGGATGTGTAAAGCTAAAAACTGGCTACAACGACTTTTTATCAAATTTACTTAATTCCTAACAACAATTTTTTTTACTAATAAATTTAATTAGCACACAAAGAACACTGGCTTCTGAAATTTTTTTTTTTCCATGAGGATGAAAAAGTGTTTACCCTTTATAAAAATTAAATTTCTCCTAACAATCCCCATTGAAAAATCTACAAAAAAAAAAGCCACGATAATATAGGAATCTAATTTAATAATAATTAATTTAACTAATATCTAATTGTCATGTTCAAAATCTAAAAATCTAAAAATTAGGATGAGGAACACTGGGATTTGTTACGCAATTCCTATTGCCAGCTCAAGCACATTTAAAACCTTAATAATAATAATAATAAAAACAGGAAAGCAAAAAAAAAAAAAAAAAAATTTTTTTTTTCGCAGAGAGCGAAAAAAAAAAAATTTTTTTTTTTTTTTTTTTTCGCAAACTATTATCGACAGGACTATATTAATTTTTCCCATCACGCAAATAAATAAATTAAACACTCCTGATTCCTTCGGCATCAAATTCAACTATCCTATATCAACATTTCCCCTCAGTTAATAAGAATAAAGAACAATAGGAACATAATTACGCTCAATTGAATTCAAGGCTAAACAATTCAAGTTGTAGGTATAGGTAACAAGATACAGTAGTACAAATTTTTTTACATTTTAAATCCTGTTTGAATATTTACTGAAAAACAAACCTAAACTCCTTCCAAAAATATTTTAAATGAAACGAACAAGAAGAAGAAGAAGAAAAAAAAAACATGAGAGAGTTTGACATAACGCGAAATGCAGGGCTTAAGACAACTTCCGGTAGAAATTGGAAAAGATACAAAAATTAGAAACGCCTGTCTTAGATTCTGCAAAATGACGCCAATGTGAGAAACAGAAAGCACAAAAAAAAAATACTTCAAGGAAGTCGTAAACG
Source organism: Holacanthella duospinosa (assembly GCA_002738285.1). Lineage (NCBI taxonomy): Eukaryota > Metazoa > Arthropoda > Collembola > Poduromorpha > Neanuridae > Holacanthella > Holacanthella duospinosa. Next base: position 98,543 of record NIPM01000050.1, on the reverse strand, counting down.
CCTAAAAATCACCTACATTTTCTAGCTCTTCGGAAATCTCGCAACAAATTTTATACTAAAATCTAAAATCTAAAAAAAAAAAAAAAATCTCTTATTTTTTCTGAAAACCTTGTACTCACCCCTCCTGTGGAAACAAAGCTATTTAATACTGATGAGATCAACGTGGTTTTTTTTTCTTCACTTTTCTATTATACTTAAAAAGTTATCAATTACTGGTGCCTTGTGAGTGCTCCAAGCCCCTATATAATAGCTTCTCAATGGTTTGGTGAAACATACTAATAATAAGTTGTAAATTTTTTTTTTCTTCTTGTTTTAAAAATACAAAGTTAAAATTTCAGATCCAATTTCCTTATTTTGAAGCAAATTAGTTTACATTGATTTAGGAAACCACCTTTATCATCAATCATCAAAATCTATAGGAATAATTCTTAATAATTCCTAATAATTCCCTCATTCCTAACAAAAAAAAAAAAAAAAAAAAAAAAATTGGTCATGACTAGAATCATGACCAAATTTACCAACTTACTAATTTCCTAATTTAAATTAAAGTAGTGATTGGTAAGTCACTCTTTGGGATATATATTTTTTTTTCTCTTCATCTTTTTTTTTTTCTGGCAAGATAGACTTACGTCGTGAGAGGGAAAAGTCATGGGACTGGTGGTGATGAGATTGTTCTTCTACTTTAGTAATAATACAAATGGAATCTTCTTTTTCTGAAAATTTCTTGAATCTCTCACATCTTCAATGTATAGGTGGGTTTAGTATTTTTTCTTGGGTTAGAGGATGTTTTTCATTCTAGGAATTAGTCCAGACCTATCAATTATAATACTAATTAGGACTCATTCCTTCTTCTTTCTTAAAAATAAAGAAATAAAAAACAAAAATAATAATCTACTTGTGATGGTGGTGATCTTGAGCTTGAGATTGTTGATTAGCTTGCCTTTGACTATTCTTCTTGTTCTTCATACGTCGATTTTGGAACCAAATTTTCACCTGAAAACATAAAAAAATAAGAATTGAACATTACAACTATTCATAATAATAATAATAATAAAATCAAAGAAAAAATCAAAAAAAAAAAAAAAAATCAAAAAAATTAAAAAATTACAAAATCTTTTAAAATTTCATTTCAATAAGAGCAAATCAAGGTGACTTTTGAAATTTTGGAGCATGCGCAGTCCAAGTTCAAATTGATTGATTTCAATTTGCAAAAAAAAAAAAAAAAAAATTTTCCACATTTTTATTTTTATTTTTAAAATGTCTAAGCAAAAACGATTAAAATTAATCAACTCAGTCTGTGAGGAAGCACTTCAATTATTCCTTGCACTCAATAAAGATGATGAAAATGAGAAAAATACTAGAAAATACCCTTGACGAAGTAGAAATACTCTTGATGTGTACTCTCGAACCAAATAGCATTGAGCCCCTCAAAGTTCTCGCCGCGAGATTTTTTGTTTTTTCTTTCGAGATGTGCGCGTCTTCTCATTTAAACTTTTAGGTGGTGAAGTTAAAGTTTAATTCTTAATTCAGATAAGTCTTATTTTTTATTTACATTTACCTTGCCACCAAAAATTCAAAAAGACATAGTGTTAAAGGTAAAACCATTTCTAATTAAATTGAAGGAGAGTGTACAAGGAGTTGGGCGGGAGACATCTGATAGCAAGAAATTTCTAGAAAAAATTGGAATTAAAAATGTGATTCAGGCAACTGCTATAGCATGTCAACGTATCAAAGGTGTTACTTGCGCCACATTAAAGACTTCCGAGACACAAGGTAAAAAATTTTTGATGTAATGAAAATCAGAAATGAAAGAAATCTAGGCAAATTCTTTTAAATGACACAAGTCCAAAACTCAAAAATATGAAAAGAAATATTGGATTCGCGAGATAGATTAATTGAAAGAAACGTTGAATTAACCAAATCTACTCAAAATCCTGTTCTAAAATTAGAAAATTCTATTTATAGCAATATCTGTGTAGAAATTTTTGAAACTCTGGACGACATGTCGTTCAAAGAGTAAATCACAATACAATACATTTGATTGACTGCCGCACACAACTCCAATTTTGAGATGTTTGTTTGGAAAATTGTCATATGCGACTCACGCCGAGGGCTCAATGCTATTTGGTTCGAGAGTAGGTATTTATTCCCTCGGTCAAAGGTAAGGAGATATGTCATCATCGCTAACACAATTTAATTACAAAAATAAGTAGTGTTGCCCCGATGCGGTTAAAATTCGAATCGGCCGATGTGCCAATGCAGCAGACTATTGAATCGGCCGCTCACGATTCTTTCTACTCAAAAAAAAATGATTTTTAATTGATTCTGGTTTATATTTAGGCAAATTTTAAGCAAACTTTGCAATAAATTAAAATTTCTTTTTTTAAATCGGCAACTGGCCAATTGGCCGATTCAACATTTATGTCGATGCCGATACCACGCCGATGCGACAAGATGATCGCATCGGAGTAACACAAATGATAAGCATAATAGCTTATTATTAAATACGTAGGTGATAAAATCTAAAACTTGGTGGGAAAATGTCCTTTCCTAACTTTTCTGGAGTAATTAATTAGGACTTTAAAAATTAAGAATTTCAAATNGGGTAATTAATTAGGACTTTAAAAATTAAAAATTTCAAATAAACTTGCTAAAGCCTTTTCTCATATAAAACTTCAAAATCTCTTTTCAAACTCAACAGTCAATCCCAGAGCTCATTTTATTTTAAATTTCCTCAACCCTTTGCAAACTTCAAAAGTTAATAATTTCAAAATCTCAAAAACAACAGATTGATTTGTCCTATTACTATACAATTAATTTTCTTACTTGTCTCTCAGTGAGGTTGAGAGTTCTGGCCAAATCCCATCGTTTCTGCTTTGNATAGCTTATTATTAAATACGTAGGTGATAAAATCTAAAACTTGGTGGGAAAATGTCCTTTCCTAACTTTTCTGGAGTAATTAATTAGGACTTTAAAAATTAAGAATTTCAAATAAACTTGCTAAAGCCTTTTCTCATAAAAAAAACTTCAAAATCTCTTTTCAAACTCAACAGTCAATCCCAGAGCTCATTTTATTTTAAATTTCCTAAACCCTTTGCAAACTTCAAAAGTTAATAATTTCAAAATCTCAAAAACAACAGATTGATTTGTCCTATTATTATACAATTAATTTTCTTACTTGTCTCTCAGTGAGGTTGAGAGTTCTGGCCAAATCCCATCGTTTCTGCTTTGNCTATACAATTAATTTTCTTACTTGTCTCTCAGTGAGGTTGAGAGTTCTGGCCAAATCCCATCGTTTCTGCTTTGAAACATAGGCATTGAAAAGGAATTCTTTTTCTAGTTCCAATGTCTGGAATTTGGAATATGGTTTTCGTTTCTTCCGCACGGTCACGTTCCCTGTCCACTCCAGAGGATTCGAACCCATGGACACGCCTGGCAATGGAAAAAGAACAAAAAAAAAAGAAAAAAAGACAATCAGATTATGTCCATAGTTCCGTCGCTCAAGAGTAAAGTTCTTAATGAATTTTTCCTCTCTCTCTCTCATAACCTTTGACATGAAGAGAAAGTGAGAGTCTCATTTCCTTTTATGGGTTAATCCCTTTCTCAGAGAAGAATCCAATGTATCAAACATTCCTTGAGTGAAGACCATTCACACCCACCCTTAGACCCACTACTCATGAAAATAGGATTTGATTAAGTTGAGAGTACAGACTCATACTTTCTCTTCTTAATGAGATGGAAGAGAAAGTGAATGAAATGGAGATGGAAAAGGGTTATTTCTCTTTTCCCCACTTTACTAATGTCTTTTCTCAGTTATAACAGTCATAGTAGACTCTCATGAGTCCAAAAAAAAAAAACAAAAAAAAAAAACCCACTTCATTACAACTAAATCAGAATGTGTACTCAACTATTCCATCATATAACTATCTCATCAGATCCTTAAATCTGAAGAAATCTTTTAGTTTTAATTGTTAAGTCTCAAATTGAAACTCTCAATAATTAACACCACTCTCTTACATACAGTGAATATCTTTTAAACCTCCTATATACAAAATTCTCTTGTCAAAGTAAAATCAACAAAATTGATCTAAATATACCAAACTGTGGAAAGTGAACAATGAAGTTCATTGAACCCATATTTTTTTNAATCAACAAAATTGATCTAAATATACCAAACTGTGGAAAGTGAACAATGAAGTTCATTGAACCCATATTTTTTTCTTATTTGGAATTAATTTAAATTTTGATATTTTACTCCCTATTTATTACAGTTGCTAAAAGAAAACATGTTGGCTGTTCGAATTTTCAAAAAAAAAAAAAAAAAAAAAATTTAATTTACTCAAAATTTGAATTTTCAATCGTATTAATTTTCAAAAAAACGTTAACCTATCACAATACGTAACTAAAGACTCAAAAGACCCAATTCCAACCTACCAATAGTGAATAGTCAATCAATACTCAAACCACATCGAAACTGGAAAAANTCAATCAATACTCAAACCACATCGAAACTGGAAAAAAAAATTTTCAAAAATTTGTAACCAGACATCAACTTTGCTTTAAGGTGTTCAACCATACATTATTTAATAAATATAATAATAATTTAATACTACATTATTAATTTTTATTTAATAAATAAAAAAAAGCAACCTATACAAATTCAAACCCCAAATTTTTCTACTATTTTTTTGAGTGTTTGGAAGTGATAATGGAGAANAAAAACGTTAACCTATCACAATACGTAACTAAAGACTCAAAAGACCCAATTCCAACCTACCAATAGTGAATAGTGAATCAATACTCAAACCACATCGAAACTGAAAAAAAAAATTTTTCAAAAATTTGTAACCAGATAAAATTTGTAATTTAATACTACATTATTTATTTTTATTTAATAAATAAAAAAAAAAGCAACTGGCAAGCAACCTATACAAATTCAAACCCCAAATTTTTCTACTATTTTTTTGAGTGTTTGGAAGTGATAATGGAGAAANAAGCAACCTATACAAATTCAAACCCCAAATTTTTCTACTATTTTTTTGAGTGTTTGGAAGTGATAATGGAGAAAAGGGAAAGACGGAGACCATTGATAGATGAGATCTCCACAAAAAAAAAAAAAAAGAATTCCTTAATGGGAATCTCCAGTGACGGAGTCTTTTCTATTCCATCGAGCAAAAAAAAAAAAAAAAGCTCATTCGACGTGTCAGTGGAAGAGAAATAACATTTCCTTATTTCTTCTTATACGAATGAAACTTTCTCTCATATGAGTTTATAAAAAAAAAAAAAAAAAGAAGAATTTTGGTTGAGTGAAAAGACTTCGACATAGAGAAAGAAACCTGCGGAAGGAAGATGATGAAAAAAAAAAAAAAATAGTGAAAGAACATTTAGGCTAAATCCCATCAGATTGGTAGAGCGATCTTTCTTGGATTATTTTTACAGAAGAAGACAGCTGGTGCTTGCGTCTACTAAATAGAAATCCTTAAAAATGGTTTCTCTGAGGAGACGAACATTGACTCTCAAGTAGGAAAACTCAACAAGAATCTAAACTCTGAAACAACAATCTCCCCTACTTTCTCCGTCCATCTTATCATTACTCTACACTTCCTATCATCACCCATCTTCACTTTCTCTAAAATACAATTCATGCATACTAAGCGACTCTCTCACTCCTACAAACTATTCACTACTAATCAAAAAAAGAAAAAAAAATAGAAAAAAGAAAAAAAAATAGAAAAAAAAAAGTATTATTTTTTTTTCTATTTTTTTTTTCTTTATTTTCTTAAAAAATTAAAAGAAAAAACTATCTTCCTCACTCTACCTCTCACCTTTTTCAATCCAACTCTTTCATTTTCAATCTAATAAATCCCATTCCAATAACTATATTCTTGACTCCAAGGAGGAAGTAAAAGTTGGTGGGTTGTAAGTTTTTGAAAGTGGAAGATAGAAAAAAAAAAGGGTTGAAAAATGACAAAAGTAAACTAATATTATAAGTTGGGCTTCTGGTGGAGTGATGGGATGTGATGTGTTGCATAATAAATGAGAGTGATATCATTTTGAGGATCTTGAGAAGAGAAAGAACCTCCCAGTAGTAGTCCCTCGTCTCAAAAAACTCAAAAACTAATAATTTCAAGAGTAGTAGGTAGTAGAAGTAGAAAAAATATTGTCAATGGTGGATTGGGGCGAGGCACCCAGAGGTCATAACTTACTCGACTTCTAGAGTCCATGTCATGTCACAGAGCTCCAAGGAGACACAGACACAACACAGCCTCTCACTTCATTACAATTCACAAACTAGTGAAGAAGAAGAAAAAAAAAAAAAAAAAAAAAAAAAANCAACAAAAAAAAAAAACACCAAACAAACAAAAAAAAAAGAACCATTGGTCAAATGAATAAGAAATGATAGAAACTTTCTTACAAAATTTAACAATTGACGTAAGTCTATATATTTCTAAGAAATCTCTTCTTGTAACATAGTTACATTACATTATTGATTAGATGAAAAATAGAGACGAAAGTTTCATAAATAAGAACAAAACCTTACCCTACAACCTAAAAACCTTAATTTCAAATTCCTATTATTCCAGTACACAAGTAGTAACTCAATTGATACACAAAAATCTGAATGCACATAATAACAACATANCTCTACAACCTAAAAACCTTAATTTCAATTCTATTCCTATTATTCCAGTACACAAGTAGTAACTCAATTGATACACAAAAATCTGAATGCACATAATAACAACATAATATTTTTTTTAATTTTTTTAAAAAAGTTAAGTTTTTTTTTTTCTTTTTTACTCAAACTAGAGCATGTCTAAAGAAATGTTAAGAATCAACTTGACATCTTCTCATAGTGATTTTTTACGATGAATAAAATAAAAACTGTGTGTTGTGAGTTAGCGCCTGATGGGCTATTAGTAATCTCACACCAGAGCAATTCAACTCTAGTACCCACTAAACTTACCACCAAAAGGAACCACAAACGAAATTTATTCCTTAAAAAAAAAAGTAAAAGTGAAGAACACGGTTTCTAGTCTTCATGGAAACTCACTGCTGCTCTACCCATAATCATAATCATCAAATGGGCAGTTAAGAAAAAGCATTGCATTATCTACGCCCGGTCCACAACCAAAAAAAGAAAACAAAAAACAACAAACGAAAATCATCTTTTATATCTCCATAATCCACCTACTACTACCTACATAACTTCATCTTAAAACTATCATTTTTTTTTAAATACAAATCCAACAGTAACAGTCATGAATATTTTCAGTTACAACTTAATTTACTAAACTTGTAAGTAAAGTTAAAAGAAAGAAAACATTTTTTTGTTTAAAAACTGAACAGTATTTAAAAATATCTTATGGGACATTTAGCTATGTTCGACAAATACGCACTTTCAAAATCATTACGCACGTATGCGTAAAAATACGTTTTTGCATATTTTTGCGTCTTATCTACATATAATATCGTCATAAATGTATGGAAAATTNTCAGTTACAACTTAATTTACTAAACTTGTAAGTGAAGTTAAAAGAAAGAAAACATTTTTTTGTTTAAAAACTGAACAGTATTTAAAAATATCTTATGGGACATTTAGTTATGTTCGACAAATACGCACTTTCCAAATCATTACGCACGTATGCGTAAAAATGCGTAAAAATACGTTTTTGCATATTTTTGCGTCTTATCTACATATAATATCGTCATAAATGTATGGAAAATTCAAAAATTCAAAATATTTATTTAAATTACCTAGTCGTAATCCATTGCACAGTTTATGTTTAGATGAATGAATAAATAATTCAAACTTGAATAGAGATTTGAAACTAAATAAATGGAATTTACATGTTTTTGAATTTGCGCTGAAAAAAAAAAATCAATCTGTATTATAAGTAAAAATTATTCTAAATTTTCAAATTCCCCATACTTTTTAATTTAGGNTGGAATTTACAAGTTTTTGAATTTGCGCTGAAAAAAAAAATCAATCTGTATTATAAGTAAAAATTATTCTAAATTTTCAAATTCCCCATACTTTTTAATTTAGGCAATTATATCCAAATATATACACAGATTAAAATTCCAAAATCCGTTAATACACAATTTTACGCATTTTTACTCCGTACAGTCGAACATTAGAATACACAGATTGAAATTCCAAAATGCGTTAACACGCAATTTTACGCATTTTTACTCCGTACAGTCGAACATTGGAATACACAGATTGAAATTCCAAAATGCGTTTAATACGCAATTTTACGCATTTTTACTCTGTATAGTCGAACATTGGAAATTAGCATAGAATAAGCACTAACCTCAAAATTGTTCAATATAACAATAAGTTAAATATCAAAAAACAATCTCATATCTAAAAAATCAAATAATTTTGATTAATTCTAGTAAAACAAAAATTCAAATGGCGACCAATCAAAGTCCTTTCACCGACTGGTAAACCATTAACTACTGTTTTTCTACCAGTACAAATAATCTTCATTTGTTGTGATTCTAAATCATTCTGGCCAGAAGCGGAAGCAACCAAAACTTCTAAGAATCTTAACAGATTTACAGAAATCATCCAGACAATCCGTTTTTTTTTTCGTTCTAAAAATGGAGAAGGTAAATAGTATGGTCTCCCTTTGGCCAAACACAAATTGGAAAAAAATTACCAGACATTCATCTTCATACTTCAGAACCTTTTGAGACGCGTAAGAAAATAAACTATACGAGGCCACAGAAGAAAGGAAACTGATGAAATATACTAAGAATAAAAAAAAAAAAAAAAAAACTTCCCATCCCAACCCAACACATTACGTCAAATCGGTTTAAAACGAAAAAAAAAAAAATACTGAAAGAGTAAAAGGGGTAAAGTTGATTTGTTACAATATGATACAAGAAAATACAAAATTCTGTCTAAAGGTGGTAATCGGGATGAAATTTTAAATTCTTATTTATTTCACACTTTTCAAATTATACAAAGGTTAAAATGACCTTTGGAAATTTTAAAATCATCATAAAATCCAGTTGACTGATTTTCATTCTTCCTAATTTTCTCCACAGAAAAAAAAAAATAAAAAAAAAAAAATAAATTGAGACATTTTCCGTTCTTATTATTAAATCCCGATGCCACGACTGTCACCACCTTTCCGGAAGATTTGAAAAGAGAAAAGGTGTTCTAATTTTCCATTACATAAAAAAAAAATCTTTTTTTTTTTATTCCGTTTCGAAACCGGAACGGAACGGAAGAAATCTAATAATACCAGAACCAATGGGATTTAAATTAGACTCAAAGTCCATTATTTTCAATTTAAACATTACCTCACAACACTATCAAATTATAGTCACATGATTTACACTTTTCCCACGCTTTAGTGCCAAAAAAAAAAAAGCACCAATAAAAAAACCAAAAGAACTTACGATATGACAAAAGTCAGATCATAATCATAAGTTTCATAATCTTAAATCCCTGGAACAAAGACTATAACACAATACTTTTCACTTTACACGCTCTATGTTCTAAATTACCGCAAAGATGTGAACATATAAGATATATATGTATATAATCAGGGTTGGCTCAATGTATAATACGTATTATACGTTGTATTATTATACATGGATGAAAAATACCTTGTATTTTTCGTATTTTTAGTATTTCTAAAAAAGGATTATTATCATCATATCATCCATATCATCAAAAAGGATTATTATCACTTTTACTAAGTTCACCGCCACTCAGATTAGGACAAGGAGCTTGTCAGTTTCATTTATAATCATATTTACGCCTGCGGCTACTGGAAACAACTGAAATGACATAATTAAATTGACGACTTTAACTTTATGATCTCGCAATCTTTTTTGTTTAAAAATATACATTTGTAAAAAAAAACTAGATGATTTGCAAAAAAATACTGTATTATACATCATGTATAATACGGTATAATACGGTATAATACGGTATAATACGTATTTTTTCGAAAAATACGTATTAAACCCAACCTTGTATATAATATAAATATATATAATTTTCCAAAAAGAAATAGTCGTCACTTCAAATATGTAACTCCTTCTGTATGTATTACGATTACAATGAATAAATTGTGTAAAATGTAAAGTAAAAAAGTGTTAGTCGATTATGGAATACTATGAATATATAGACTATCTAAAGTAAGTCGAATATCCCTTAAACCACAATCCACAAGACACAATACTTGTTTTGCATACATCCAGACCATAAATAAAGGTAAAAAAAGAAGTTTCTTCTGTCTGAATCTTTTTGAATTTAACTCTTTTGATTTTTTTTTTTTGATTTCTATCAAAATCCATTACTCTTCAGTTAGAAGAAACAGACCGAAGAAGAGGCGTTTTCTACACAGAGTCTCTTCGTACCTTCATCCTCCATTCAAATTTCTATTGTCTCTTCTTAGGATCAACTATCACACACATTGTGCTCTACCTTTAACCACAATTGGACAATTCAAATAAAATATTATTTGAAACCTATACAAATATCTACATCTCATTCAAAAATTTTCCATTCAACACATTTTCTTTTGTCTCTAAAGACGTATCTTATCTTCTAGTGGTATATACATCCCTATATACTACCTCAAGAGTCAAACATTTTTGAACAAATTTATAAATTATAAACCCGTAGAGTATAAAAATCAAATCCGGTTTTCGTATTTTTACTTTAATGCAAAATAATTTTTTTGAAACCGAACACCTACCCCCCTCTCCCCCCTTATATATATATAAAATCAAGAAGTTTTTCTCAATGCATGAAAAATCATCATAATTCATGCAGTTTGTATTCATCTCAGCAGGGTGCATATGGAGCTCCCCTCCATCGCCTTATCTTCTCAAAAAAAATACAAAAACTTCTTTTCGGATGAATAAAAAACGAAGGATTTTTTTCTTTCTCAACTTTGTGGTAGACTTTGAAAATTACAACTACCAGAAACTGATCGCTATAGAAGCTAAAGTATATAAAATTTAAATAAAATAATGTATTTTAGTATAAAGTTTAAATGGCATTAAATTAGAAACGACAACTGTAGTTATCTAATTTACGCAAGTTTTTTTTTTCCCACTTCAAAATACAAAATACAAAATACAAAATACAAAATTCAAAATACAAATATACAGTACTGTTAATAATTTTCAAATTTTAAGATTTAACCCTACGACGTAGGAGCTTACCACCCCATTGCGTCAGAATCAAATCAAGAAATTATCACCAAAACACCCGTGTGTGGTAATACCTATTCACCATCAGTCTCAACATGATTTCAATTTAAAACCTCCAACTGTGTTTTCTAATTTTCGGTTTCCTCTCCCACCCAGTCAAAAATATGGTAGACTACACATTTATGCCAAATTTTGATATTAATAGTTAAATTTTTACATTTTATTTCATTCTAACAAATGATAGTGGTGTGCAATGACACAACCTTTAAAAAAAAACGTCAAAACTAACACTAAAGTTCTGTCTGACAGTGTTGGGAACTGGAAGGGTAGTTTCAAGTTCAGTTCAGTTCAGTTCAGTTCAGTTCAGTTCAGTTCAGGAATTTTATAAAGAAATTTTTTTCCAGTTCAGTTCAATAATTTTATAAAGAAAATATTTTCCAGTTCATTTCAATTCAGTACTTGTTAATTTCAAACCTTTTCCAGTTCATTTCAATTCAGTACTTGTTAATTTCAAACCTTTTCCAGTTCAGTTCAGTCCAAAAAACTCAAATATAGTGCATTTCCAACACTGTAAGTTGGAACTGGGAGGTTAAGTTTCAGTTAAGTTCCTGAGAAAAGCTGTCCAGTTCAGTTTAGTATTTCCACAAGCTATTTTTCCAAATTCAGTTCAGTTCACTCCAAAATACTGAACTGAATTCCCAACACTGCATCTGTGACCATTCAAAAATTAATTCTTTCTAACCACTTGAGCTTATCAAAAACTTTCGAACTTGGTACAACAAAATTTCAAAAGATTGATTCACATCTGTTTCAAATTCTCAGAAACCAATTGAATTTCAAATTTATAATTCAACTTAGCAAAGAGGTTAATTCCTTCTTACTTAAAAAAATCATTCATTTGGCATCAAAAATCCAAAACGTCTCAACATTGTACATCTAGTTAATAAAATTAAAAATTAAAATAGATCAAAATAATTTTCCCCTACTCTATTCACTCAACCAACTATAATATAAGTTGGCAAAAGAAAGGCTTAAAACAAGAACTGTGAGAACATGATTCTGACACTAATTAAATTCCTCTTCAAAGTGGTAAGATAGTATCAGAAGTTAGTTGTTGGCCAAGGGCCCATTTTCAACCCTTTAAAACTTAAATTTAGAGTCAATGAACAAAAACCAACTGGAATTGAAATGGACACTTGATCTGATGATTCTTAATCCAGGGTAGTTGTAGTTAAAATTTTAAAGAGTTGTTAGGATGGTGATAAATTGAGTTTCATCCATGTATAAAATATCCAAATTATCCCTACATTCTCTCCCCTGTCAATAAATTCCAGTAGATGAAATGAGAAAATGGGGGTAACTATGAGTGTGGTTGATGATAATGAAAATGAAAATGAAAATGAAAATGAAAATAAAAGGGTTGAATGGTCTATAAGCGGAATAAGCAAAAAAAAAACCCTCTCACTTCAAACAACGATAAGAAGAAGGTTCTTATGAAAATCATCATCATGATGAAAATTACCTAACCAGAGATCAACTACAACAACTACATTGTCACATTACAAACTTAACTACCACATTTCAGTAAACTAACGACTAACGACTAGTTCCTATCCAATCATTATCTCCAAACAACCAATCCCAAACCAACAAAAAAAAAAAAAAAAAAAAAAAAAAAACACATCTACACACTTCCGGAAAGAGAAATGAAACTTTCACTATTTCAAATATCATTTCTGGTAAATCCATTTCAAAATTACAACTTCCAAAACTCATTCTCATTCCAAAAATAATCAACACACACACACACACAAAAAAAAAAAAAAAAAATAGGAAATGAAGTTGAAGAAAGTCGAATAATGATATAAGATAACCATATTATGAAATTGAAATTATCTAAAAGAAAGTTTCATCTATATATATATAGATGACAAGATCCCGACAGATTTCTCATTTCTTCGTCTTTCAAATGATGAGAAAAAAAACAAAAAAACAGGCAGATGGTCGGAGTCTTTTCACGGCGAAAAAAAAAAAAAAAAAAAAAATAACATACACATTTTGAGTCTCCATTCAGTGAGTATAGACTGAGGGAAGATCTTCTTGACTCGTCTGAATTAATGTTTCAACTTTAGACTCCTTTATTCATCCAACCGAAAGAACCGACGACCATATGCTCCTTCCTATTCATCACAAATTATCCAATATTAATGAATTGAATCAAATGATCCGGAATAGACTCAAGGAAAAGATATCTTCTAGTTATAGTTATAGGGACAAGGACAACAACATCTTCTTTTGATCTATCACTATCAACTCACGCCTCAATCACACCAAAAAAAATATAACTTACAACTCAAATTTATATATATACAAACACTTTCACAAAAAAAAAAAAAAAAAAAAAAAAAAAAAAAAATTTCATTCCANGGCCAGTTATAATTCCCAAATGTCACGGGTAGGAGGGGAAAATTGAGTAAAAAGATCAAAAAAATTGAGTAAAATTTCTACTCTGAAACTGAGATACTCCATTGGGACATACATAAATAGATATTACTACTGTCGGAATTGAGACTCAAATTTCATATTTTGAAAAAAAAAAAAATCTTATGAATTTTTGATCATAGAGTATTGGAAATGATAGGATACCACGCCAATCAAAAGAATCTATTCCGTCTCTACTATCTGTCTCTTAAAACTCTAGGTTTTGTTAATCAAAACGTTGGAAATTTTGAAAAATAAATAAATTTGATTTTGTTTCCAAAAATTTCATGTAAAAATTGTTCTAGGTTAGGGTTACTCTATTAAGTTTTTTTTTTCTGTTTCAACTAACTCCTTTCTCTCTCTTTTACAATGGGTCTTGAAACTACTCCTTTTAGTTTTTAGTGGGTTATAAAAGAGGTGAAATAAAACTGACGTCACCAACAAAAAAAAAACACAATACTTGATTCTTCAACAACACCGAATTAGTCCAATAGATCAAAAAGCAACTACACGACTCATATTAATCAGCAAAAAAAAAATAAAAAAAAAAGGAATTTAAAAATATCTACCTACAAAACTACATACTTTGCAGTTTTAAACTTAAATGACCTAGTGCAAGTTTGAAGTCAATTTTCAATCCTCTGAGTATTTACTAAAAGTTAAAAAAAAAAAAAAAAAAAAACCCAAATGTTCGTTTTTTTTTTCATCTTCAAAGGACAGACAAGCGGTAGGGATAGAGTATAGAGGAAAGTAAAAAATCACGCACATAAGTTTCCCTCCAAGCTAAACGATTGTGACTTTGAGTATTGTATTATGACTAATCCTGTTATGATTTATCATAATGAGTCCTTTTGTTTATACACACAAGGAGATATAATGATAAGCAAGAATATGAAGATCTGTAGACTTCAAAATAATATCTCTGACTCTGCAGAATACATATCATCAATGTATTATATGAATCTAAAAAGAAATAATTATTAATACAATTCTTACAAGTGTAGACTCAAAATGACCAGTCTATTATTTAGTTTCAGCTTCTATTTTTATATTACATAAAAAAAATAAGACTCTGTCAATCTCATTCAATAAGTCTTTAAATCAAAAATACGTACTCACATTTACAAAAACTTTATTTTGAATTTTAATAAACTCCATTTTTAAAAAAACCTTAATAAAACATACGAAATAATTCAATTTAGCTAAATTAATTCCAGAGTGGTGGGTCAAAAAAAAACAACTAAAAAACCATTTTTTGTTTTGGTTAAAACCGGTTTTTTTTTTGTTTAAAACCAACATTTTGGTTAAAATTGAATTCTTCTTTAAATTTGACACATTTGACGAAATCTCAAAAGTTTAACATAAATATAATTTAAATGGTAAATTCATTTTAATTGTTAGCTGATCGATATTTCGCTGTAAATGTCCATCTCGATTTTACAGCTGAAAGATAGTGCGATGTCGATTTTGATACTTTGATGCAAATATCGACTCATGTCGATCTCCATCTCGATCACTTTGCAAAAAGATTGACGGCAACCATTCTCGATCTCTAGATCAACGACTAAAAATCTACCGATCTCGATCTCTAGATCAACGATTAAAAATCTACCGATCTCGATCTTTAGATCAACGACTAAAAATCTACCGATCTCGATCTTTAGATCAACGACTAAAAATCTACCGATCTCGATCTTTAGATCAACGACTAAAAATCTACCGATCTCGATCTTTAGATCAACGACTAAAAATCTACCGATCTCGATCTTTAGATCAACGACTAAAAATCTACCGATCTCGATCTTTAGATCAACGACTAAAAATCTACCGATCTCGATCTCTAGATCAACGACTAAAAATCTACCGATCTCGATCTCTAGACCAACGACTAAAAATCTACCGATCTCGAGCTCGATTTCAGTGCCAGTAGACAATTGATCCCGATCTCGATCTTGGTTTTTAACCAATGGGGTTTTTTTTTTTTTAAATCAACCGGTTTTAACCATGGTTAAAACCATTGGTTAAAACCATTTGGTTTTAACCAATCCACCCTGATTAATTCCACAATTTTTTTCCCCTATTATCATGCATTTACGTGTAAATTTAAGACTTAACCAAGAACCAATGACCTCCAATTCACAATTCCAGAAAGCTTCCTAATTGAACCAGTGATAAAGGTAAGATGATTTTATAACTTAATTTCTACATGCTTAACAGGTTCACTTCAGCAAAAAAAAAATTTTTTTTTTGTTGCTCGTAATATATAAAGATAAGAATTTTTGTTCAAATTAAAATATAATATAGCTACACAAACACAACTCATGCAAAATTAAATAAAAAACCAAGGTCAAATTAACAAGATTCAATCTCTCCGAATCTTATATTTTTTTTTTTGTTTCTTTTAGGTGAACAAAGTCACGAGGATTTCAACAATGCAAGAAATTAACATCAGTCCTTCACAATGAAGAATAGTTATCATTAAATGCTAATATTTTCTAAACACAACCACAAGACAAAAAAAAATAAATCTTCAGATGTATTGTTTACAACTCATCATGTTATATTTCTACAATCGATTGACAAAAAAAAAAAAAAAATACAAGACATCCATAGAATCCAACCAAAATAATAAATTATTCCAAAGCCATTTAATATTTTCTTAATCCCTTCTAAACAATATCAAATCCTATTAGTACTAAGTTTGCATATCGATTCCAATAATACTCATTCCCAACCAATTTTTCTCTCTCCTAAATTTTTAGTCTCTACAAACTTCTCTAGGGTTAGTTTTTTTTTTCTTCCTGAGCTGACAAAATTTTAGCTTGAAGATTAATCTCTGAGATTATAAATTCAAGACAATGTGATGACATGGAATGGTTAGAGAGACTGAGAAATTCTTTCGTTTTCTCATATTCTCGCTAAAATATCCCTCCTGTCGACTTCCATTTGTCCCGTGTGAAAAGGGTTAATCTATGTGAAGAACAAACAACACAAGAACTACTGAATGTTAAATATTTGACTCAGTCCTCACGATCCTCACAAAACTCTCATTTCTTTACTTTCCATTGTCTCTCAAAAAACGACAGAGACAGGAGATCATGATCTCCTCGACCTCCATATTATTCCCAAATGTACATCTTACACATTATTTTTTTTTTATCAACAACCAAATCAACTTCAACGCCATATCAAAAAATTATATTAAAATCATTTAAAAAGAAAAATTTTGTCAACAGTTTATTTTGTTTTGCCCTTTTAAATTTTAAATTATCCCACTTAATTTTTCATCATTGCATCCGGAAGAGCAAAAAAAAAAAAAAAAAAAAAAAAAAAAACTANTTCATTTCTCTTTCCTGGGAATAGAAATTTTCAGAAAAAAAAAGTCTTACGAAATGGAAAGGGTTACACAATGAGTTTTTTTTTGTTACGTAGGAAGTAAAGCCGAATGTGTCCATATGGTACTTTTAGCTCTATAATAAAAGATGAGAAGAAATGACGGAAAATAGCATAAGACTTAGAAAAGTCGAGCGGTTTCCTTCAGTTTTTTCTCTCTTATTTACATGATCCCAACAACTACAGAAAAATTCTAAGATTTTCTAGAGAAACTTAACCCTTTTACTTCCTACGCAAAAAAAAAAACGCAGAACAAGAGATCCTCGTTACTCTCATTAATCATTCATTATTAATTAGGTTGAACCTAATCCTTCAAGTCTAGCATTTTCCACAAAAAACAAACAAATAGGAAGTAAATTAAATAAACTTTGATTATTACTCCTAATTTTAAAGACAATTTACTAATTCAAAATTTTGAAGTAAATTAAATAAACTTTGATTATTACTCCTAATTTTAAAGACAATTTACTAATTCAAAATTAAAAAAAAATAATTAAGAAATTAAACACATGAGAATTAACATCACGAGTATTACACAAGTAAATTTTTCTTACCAAAATAAAAATTTCCATTAAATTTCACAGAAAATTTTTTAAGATCCTTAGTGTAATCATCTCAAAATTTTCACTTCCGTTATCACCAATTTCTTATATCTTACACAAAGTAACCCAACTAGTATCACTCTTTCAATTCTTGTCAAGCTTCAACTAAATCTGAGAAGTAACTAACGAAAAAAAAAAAAATAAAATAAAAAATACAAACAAAAAAACCAACTTCCCTCACAAATGAAAATTTCTCTTTGAAACAACAAAAACTGACCTTTCAGTGTGGTTCCATCAATAAACTAAAAAAAAAAAACTCTTCCTTTTTACTAGATAAGACAAGTATAAATAACAACAATAAACCTTTTTTAACCTCTTCCTACATAACAATTGAAAGAGTTCAATGTCAAAAATAGCTTCAAAGTGGTTCAACTCTAAAGAAACTAAAACTATACAATCTTAGGGCCTTTCTTGCTTAAAAAAAAAAGGACTCTTTGGTTTAATTCCTGACTTTTTTAGAACCAAATTTTCTTTACTGATGGATAGAAAAATCAACTTACTCCTTAACAAAAATCTCAAAGGGTTTATGATTCCTTTTTTTTTNTCTTTACTGATGGATAGAAAAATCAACTTACTCCTTAACAAAAATCTCAAAGGGTTTATGATTCCTTTTTTTTTAATCTTTAAAAAAAAAAAAAAGAAAAAAGAAAAGTTGATATACAAGGTCCTTGAGACTATTCCTNTTTTTTTTTTAATCTTTAAAAAAAAAAAAAAGAAAAAAGAAAAGTTGATATACAAGGTCCTTGAGACTATTCCTATTTCCGTGATTCGAGTGCTATAGGCAATCAGAAGAAGATGTGACAGACCTCAATGGGAATCCAATTGACCTTTTTTACCGACAGATATTACAGAAACCTTGCGTCAGGAAATGGATCATTTATGACCTTTTACCACCACTCGTTTTCTTCTTCTCTACTCTCCTGACCTCCTATCATGACCCCATACAAAAACCTGATTTCCTGATTCCACATAACATTTTTCTTTAAAAATTCTCTGAGCAAATCCTTTTGGACCAACACACAAGAAAGTGACACCATAGAACCCTTTCTTTTTAATCTATCCTTTACCATCATCCGAAAAATGCAAGGATTTCATCACTCATCGGATATTTATCACCACAAAATTCAAAATTNTGATTTCCTGATTCCACATAACATTTTTCTTTAAAAATTCTCTGAGCAAATCCTTTTGGACCAACACACAAGAAAATGACACCATAGAACCCTTTCTTTTTAATCTATCCTTTACCATCATCCGAAAAATGCAAGGATTTCATCACTCATCGGATATTTATCACCACAAAATTCAAAATTCAAAATTCAAAATTCAAAATTCAAAATTCACTATAACATATACATAATATTTATATTAAAAAAACTATTGTCAAATTATAAATTTCCCACAATACTTACAAGCTAAATGAAAAATTTATCAATTCTTATCATGCCTTTCGATTATTTTTTCAACCTAACAACGTTATAAAAAATTAAACACTTTTCGAATTCAATAGTTCCATCAGCACTACATTTTTTTTATAAGTTTACGGAAACATTCTCAATCGTTTTTTTAAACCAAGATTTTCATTTAGTTTTTCAGTAAAAAAAAAACTNAAATTTATCAATTCTTATCATGCCTTTCGATTATTTTTTCAACCTAACAACGTTATAAAAAATTAAACACTTTTCTAATTCAACAGTTCCATCAGCACTACATTTTTTTTTTATAAGTTTATGGAAACATTCTCAATCGTTTTTTTAAACCAAGATTTTCATTTAGTTTTTCAGTAAAAAAAAAACAGAGACTTTTTCCTATTTTACAAAGTAGAATTCCGACCTCTTCTTACAAATTCCTAGAGACCAATTTCACACTTTTCCGATCCCTGAAGATGATAGGATCTATTAAAAAAAAATAGTAACTTGAACCTTCCGCCAAGAGGGAATACTGACTCACAGACAATAATATATTTATAGTAACCTAAGAACCTAAGGTTATGAGAATAATGATGATAATCAAGAGAGAAAACCTTAATAGGATCGATAAGTGAGAATGACAAATGATCTCTTATAATTATTCAGTTAACCTAATGCTAATGCTAATGGTAATGCTCAATAATTTCAAAACTAAAAAAAAAAAAATTTTTTTTGAATTCAGTTAGTTATCCAAAAATCCAAAATTCATCGAATTCGAAGTACATAAGCTATAAAAAAAAAAAGCTTAAGAAAGTTACTAACCTGGTGGTGGGTAAGGCGTCCCTGCCATTGGATCTGGGGCTCCATAGGCATTTCTCAACCCATAAGTTTCATGGTATGCTCCAGGATCTACACCTCCACGTCGTTCTTCCGTTGCTGCAAGTGCTGACGCAGCCGCACTTGTGAGGTATGATACAGATTGTCCATGTCCATCTGTCATATGAGTTGGTACACGAGGTGTAGCATAAGGAGCATAAGTTGGACACCATCCTTGTGCCCCAAATCCTTGACAATCTCCAATCCCTGGAGGTGGAGCATATTTAGAATAATCATTCGGCCAAAAAGCTAATCCATGTTTTCGTTGTTCTTCTGCTGCTCGACGATTTGAATCAACTGAAACTGCATAGGCATAAGATGCAGCTGCGGCTGCATTGTGATGATGACTCATTGGGGTATTATATGGTGTTGGTTCAAATGAACTTGACCCCGGGGATGTCCCTGTTGTTGTTCCACCTCCACCCACAGACTCGTATGCACTCCAAGCTTGATGAGAAGAATGACGAATGACAGAGTCATGATTAGAGAGTGGGGATGACCCCGTTGTGGGGTGATGATGATGGTTAGAGTTAAAATCAATTGTACAGTTATTTAAATTTAAATTCATACCGGCAGCAGCGGCACCATAGCCACTTAGTGAACAAGAAGAAGAAGCATTTGTTCCACCACTCGATGGTGTACTCGCTGTTGAGCTCAGACTCACTCGTTTTGCTGGAATGTGAAGTGGTCCACCACTACTACTTGGAGGTCCACCATTTGAAATGACTAACCCAGGTGATGTCTCACATTTAATAGAATAAGTTGAAGAGGAGGAGTTACCATTGACTGTTGCAGAAGTAGGCGTGACTCCGCCGTGACCTTCGTCATAACCACCGTTCATCATATTGAGGCTCAAGCGACAATTTGGATTCGTTGAAGGGCTCTCCAGTCCCCCACCTTCACGTAAACAAGTAAAAAGCATTGTCAACTCAGTCCTTTACACCACCAACCAATCATAACTCTCTGATTGTCAAAATATAATCACACATGTGAAAAACTTTACCAAAAAAAATAAAAAAAATTCTCCCTTCATAAGTTCAAATTGATGATGACAATGGTGATATAATACGTTGACTAATTAACCCAAAATTTTTTTCTTTCTTAGATTCTCTCCATACGTATTATCAAAATCAATCTCCATGAAAAATCATTCAGAAATTTCAAATTTGTCACCTTATTTTTATCACTTTGTCTCCGCCGTTTAAAAATTGTTCAAATGGTAAATATTCTCACCCCTTTCACCAAAGTTTCTAACCAAATGTACAAATATACTGTCCGGGGGGTTTGTAATTATTGATTTTTAAACAAATCAAATTATACTTAATTTCATCCTTAATTTCACAACATTGTCTAATAACAGTCAAAGTCCACTTTGTTTCATAGATGATATTCACAGGTAAAAAAAAAATCTTGAGAAAAAAATTTTTTTTTTCTTTTTTGATGATACCCTTTGCTCCCTCAAGAAAAAAAAAGGCTTTTTACCACCTTTTTACCTCATTTGACAGATTTATGAGTCCCACAAACTTTTCCTTTCGATTTTTTAATTCTTTTCTTCTGGGTCCAATTTTTAAACCTTTTACACACTCTTTTCAATGATTTTGTTTAAAAACAAAATATATAAATATATATTTGCAAAAAAAATTTTTTTAAGATTTCAAGTCTCTCTACTGACTTCACCAAAAGTCGTCACTTTGCTCTCATTTTATATCCAAAATCATAAATTTCCTTTCTCATTTCTCCTTCTGTTTTACGCAACTTTTATGACTCCTTAATGGGCAATTAATTGCAAGTCAAGTTTTAAAACTGACTCTTTCTGTCCCACGAAAATCGTGTCCAAAATCACCCCCTAACAAAAATAAACAAAAGAGTCAGCTGGGAACCCTCTGGCCCTTACAAACTTATATATTTTTTTTTTCTTTCTTCTTCTTCTTTTTTAACAAATAAATCCACCTTTGCTAAAAAAAAAAAAAAAAAATTTCACAAACTTCCGCCTAACTTTTCGTTTATAACAAAACTTCCGTTTTTCTTCAGAAACTTCTCTTCTTGAGTTACCTATTTTGAAAAAGAACGAATATAGTGTTGCCAAAAAAGAAAAAAAAAATATTCAACTTTTGTGTGTGACTGACTCAAAGCAACTCTACACTGAGAATGAAGTTGAAGACTTCAATTGACAAGGTTTTCTCGTGCCTATGAAACATGCGACTTTCAATGTAAGCAACTCCGAGCCAAGTTGCCGACTGAAAAGACTTTTTTTTTTTTCAACCTCTTTCGTCGACTTCCAAAGAAAATCCACATGGATAGAAAAATCCTTACTACAACTACTGCTGCCGTTCTGGTGTTCTAACTTTCAATAATCATTTCTCACTAGTCAAAAAAAAAAAAAATAATACATTTTCCTTCTATACTAAGAAAAATACTAGAGTAAACTCTATAGTGTCGTTTTTACGAATAATAACACTAACTTATCATCATCATCTTCAGATCAGACATTAGGTATATCAAACTCCTCAACATTATATAATACTCCTAATTTACGCATTACGCTAAAGCTAAAGCTAAAGCTAAAGCTAAAGCTAAAGCTAAAGCTAAACAATAAGACTCAATTATAATATTAATATAACTTTACCTGGATTAAATTGAATTCTTCCAAAAGACAAAATTTCTTCTATTTCCTATTCCCACCGTTTCGTCCTATTCCTCCAGTAATGTATTTTAGCATATACCAAAAGTAATCTATAAGAATAAAAAAAAAAAATAAAAAAATAACATGATTACTTACAAATTCTAAACAACACTGTTCCAATGTTAAACATAATAAAGAACAAGCTTCACATAAAATGCATCAGAGTTATTATTTTAATTAATATTTATGTCTAAATTTTTATTAACATTTTTATTACTCACGTTAACTGATTTTCCATACACACTTGTTCTTAAATCCTTTCAAGATCACTCGTAAGAAAAATAAATTTTATTAAACTTATAAAATTAACTTATAAAATTAACGTTCTTACAAATTTACAATAATAATTCTTCTTCCCTTTAGTTATAAGCTCTGATTCTGATTCTACCTGAATAAAATGAGACTTGAAGAAGCTAAATATAAAAAAAAAATATATTTTAAACAAGAAAATTTTAAACTATAAAATTATCCCTGAAGACTCTTAGTTCCAAGCACAAATCAATGTTAGAAATGTAAACAATTAGTCTAACAATTGAACTCTTGTGCTTTGTTGTCAAAAGTCTCCGATCAAGGAGCCAATAAGAACGATTCATTGACATCGTACTTCCATTCTTCTCAGTATTTGCATTCATCAATTCTTAGGAATTGAAAGTAATTAAAGCGAAAGGAATATAAACGAATAGGAAAATAATCAAGTGATAGAGTACTGTGTAGACAAAGTTTTTATTCAAACTCTCTACCATTTCAACAATTATTTCAATCATTATTTTATATACTGAAGAAAATTTAAATTATCCACTAGTCAATTTCCAAAATTACATTTTCCTTTTCTCTAAAAGGTTTCCAATGAGAAAAGACATAAATTTATACCTCCTCCCTTGAAATTTCCAAAAAGGATATAAACTAATTTAATCCACCCTCTGGCTTCAAAAGAACATAAAATCTCACTCACTTCATTCTCTATTTATCTCAACTTGCTAAAATTTATTCGCAAATTACAATGTCCCTTACTCTCACTTAAAATTAGGGTTACTCGTTGCAATAATATTATTAAAAAAAAAGAAAAAAAAAAAAAAAAAAGTCTCCAACTTCATGACCTCTCCAACAATAAAATCACAAAGGACATCAGGAAGATAATGTCAGAAGAAGAAAAAATGCAAACTAAAAACTCCACCTGTCATCCTATTCAAAAAAAAAAAAAAATTTTTCTCAAGGATGTATTTTGGACACTGTTTAAGGGTGGGTGAGTCATTTGGAAAAGTTTATGAGTCCCATTTTCTCATTCATAAAGTCCCCTTTCTGCATTTATAGGTAAATAAAAAATATAAATCCATGTGCCGAAATTCTTATTTCTATTGTGGGTCTGAAGTATAGAGTACAGGTTAGTAGTGTCCATTAAATTATTGCTACCTTATTGAAAATACTTGAAAAAAAAAATGTATATTTTTCAATTTTTCATTACAAAATTATCAGTTCATCTGTTTTAAGTTTTATCATAAAACTTAAAAGTTTGAACTCGTTGAGATTTTGCTTAACACCAATACCACTGTAAAAATTTATTTAAGAATTATGAAAAAGGTAGAATTTTCCCCAGTTATAAAATAGTTATAGGCATACTTCTTCAAAAAAAAAAATAAAAATAATAACAAAACTTCATTTTTTTTTTAACCCTCTTCTTCCCTAAAATAAAAACATAATTATTAACTTCCCATACAATTTCTTCAGTTGAAAAACAATCTCAAATTAAAAAAAAATTTTTTTGAACTCGAATCAACATAAATTTACCCATTTTTCAAAATACCGACTCTCGTGACATCTCTTACACCACAGTCACAGTTTCACCTCTTTCCTTCCAGTCAAAAAAAAAAAAATGACAACAAAAAGAAACTTGCCTTGAACAGTTGAGGAGTTTCAATTTCTGAGGAATCTTGATTTCAAACTTTTATAGTTATTAGAAAAAAAATAAAAATAAATACAAAATTTTACAACTCTCAATCTTTTAAGTTCAGTGATCAAAAATCCTAGCATANAAAAAAAATAAAAATAAATACAAAATTTTACAACTCTCAATCTTTTAAGTTCAGTGATCAAAAATCCTAGCATAATTTTCCATGTTATTTATAAAGATAAGGATTATTCATAGGATCCCTTTCTACACACCTTTCTCATGAAAATGATGGTTTGATAGGGCGTAATTAGACGCTCTTTGTCTACTTCTCTTTCAATAAAAAAGAAAAAAAAAATAAAAAAAAAATTATCCTTTCAAATGATCACCATGGTTAAAGTTCCCTGTGTGGTCAATACAATAAAAATCAAAGAAAAAACCCTAAAGAGGATGAGAAATTAAATTACGACTCCGTCAGCACATTGTTTAGACTCTTCNAGAAAAAACCCTAAAGAGGATGAGAAATTAAATTACGACTCCGTCAGCACATTGTTTAGACTCTTCAATTATTGTATTCCTATAGTCAATCAATGTCAACTACCGGATGAACAACTTCTCAAAACATACAAACCACAACCTCCCACCCCCACTCCACCCCAATTCATAAATACATAGTCAAACGGACAGACAAGCAAACAACAACACACACCTGTCAACTTCTTAAATAGTCAACAAATGATAATTAAACTTAAACCAAATCTCTTATGAGATAAACAAATTTTTATTTTTATTAAAAAAAAAAGTCCTACTGTAATTAAAATGATTGAAAAATGAAAAATCATTCCTCAAACCTTTTTTCAATTTAAAATCACATTTAAAATCTTTATTTTAAAATCAGATTTAAAATCTTAATTTTAAAATATTAATTTTAAAATTTATCAAAGCAATCAAAAATTTTTGACATTAATTTAAAATCAATGATTACTATATAATTTCGAAAACATGCAAATATTTCTACCCTAACTTAAGTTTATTGAATAACTAGAAAATACATAATATCGGGTATGAATATTTTTTTTTTTCTACGGTCGTTAGTAAGTAGATTTTGTATNATAACTAGAAAATACATAATATCGGGTATGAATATTTTTTTTTTTCTACGGTCGTTAGTAAGTAGATTTTGTATCGAATTTATAAATTTAAATGAAACATAATAATAGTACATGGACCGAACTAAACATCCCTTTTCAAAAAAAATCTTCTTAATTTAAAAAATTTAAACTAAATGGAATGAAACTCATGTATAAATAATTGATTTAAGATCTAGTAAATTCGGAATAAGCCAATTGATTATTTCAAAAGTAAAGAGAGCCGAGTATGTTGAGTGAGTCCATNTATCTAGTAAATTCGGAATAAGCCAATTGATTATTTCAAAAGTAAAGAGAGCCGAGTATGTTGAGTGAGTCCATACTCTGCCATCTCCGTCACCAAAACAGAAGCCAACTCTTAAAAATGAGACTCTCATCTACTTTCACAGAGTGGAGACTCTTTTGCTCTTTACTTTACGTAACAAAACACCATCTCAATATTTNACTCTCATCTACTTTCACAGAGTGGAGACTCTTTTGCTCTTTACTTTACGTAACAAAACACCATCTCAATATTTCAATCCTTTTTACTTAAAATTAGTAAATTTAATTAACAAATATTAGCAGCTTCCATATGAATCAACCACTACCAACTTTCAATAAGTCTTTATAACTAGAATAGTCCAAAAACATAAGTNATAACTAGAAAATACATAATATCGGGTATGAATATTTTTTTTTTTCTACGGTCGTTAGTAAGTAGATTTTGTATAGAATTTATAAATTTAAATGAAACATAATAATAGTACATGGACCGAACTAAACATCCCTTTTCAAAAAAAATCTTCTGAATTTAAAAAATTTAAACTAAATGGAATGAAACTCATGTATAAATATTTGATTTAAGATATTTTATCTAGTAAATTCGGAATAAGCCAATTGATTATTTCAAAAGTAAAGAGAGCCGAGTATGTTGAGTGAGTCCATACTCTGCCATCTCCGTCACCAAAACAGAAGCCAACTCTTAAAAATGAGACTCTCATCTACTTTCACAGAGTGGAGACTCTTTTGCTCTTTACTTTACGTAACAAAACACCATCTCAATATTTAAATCATTTTTACTTAAAATTAGTAAATTTAATTAACAAATATTACNTCAATCCTTTTTACTTAAAATTAGTAAATTTAATTAACAAATATTAGCAGCTTCCATATGAATCAACCACTACCAACTTTCAATAAGTCTTTATAACTAGAATAGTCCAAAAACATAAGTCCAAAAATTCAAATTCAATTCATAATAAAACGTTACAATAAAATTTCAATATTAAAATGTAATTTGACAACTTTGAATACACTTTAGTATGATATACGGCAATCTTAATGAAAAGCTCGGTAGAATCAGAATCACTAATTCCCAGTATAACTTAAGTTACAAATTAAAATATTTTAATGCAGCGATTATCAATGGATTAAAAAAAAATTTTTTTATATGGCTTGATGAATACCGCTACAGATCTCGTTCATAACCCTTATTTATATACGGTGTCAAATTCCATCTGATCAATTCTCCCACATATTCGATATTTCCAATATTTACCACCAGTATTTATAACAAACAACAATGAATGCATGATACTTAGAATTTTCTATTTTCCAAGTACTCTAGACTAAAATAAACAAAAAAAAAAAAAAAATTTATGGACTAAAGTAACAATACACTTCATCTAAATAAGTATGTACCAGTATGATGCAAATTATTTTCTCTTCCATCAATACTACCTACTAGCTCCATCATAATTACAAAGGGAAAAAATGTTCTTTTCAAAACAATACAAATATTGTTGTTCCCAATTTCCTAAACGATCAAGTGTGCCATTTTTATTTATCTACTTATTACATAAGCTGTCCATTTCACATTTCTCCAGCCAATAATGAAACCCTCTCCCCCTTCACAAAAAAAAACCCACACACAATAGTAAAATAAATGTATTGTGATTCAATAATGAAAAGAAGGAAGAATCCATGATGGTTGTTGAAAATGAATAAATTCTGGTTTTCTATCCTATCCGATGAAACTGATGGCATCCAAAATGAGAATAGAATGAAATAACAATTGAATAGCACCCTCCTACCCTTACAAATATTTTCTACACAATCTCACCCTCTTTTCCATATCTTTCAAAATGGTTAGTCAGTGGTTTCAAAAAAAAAATTTTTTTTTACCTTTCAAAAAAATCCCATCTTTTCTACCTGTAATTTAGCTCACTTGAAAGAAAAAAAAAAAAACCCAAAGGACGAGAAAGTGATTATATGTTCGTCTCTCAACCAATCAAAATCTCAGTAAACTCTTCTCACAGTCATCCCCTAATTATCTCAATTTCATTCTCCAATCCAAAAAAAAAACCCTTTAATCATAGTCTTCCCATAAGAAGAAGAAACAAAAACAAAATCCTTAATTCATTCTATATCTTATGTTCTCAAGTAAAAGAGTTTATATCCCGTGACATTGGGATTTATAACTCCCTCATTATGCACTTTNTAAAAAAAAAAAAAAAAAAAAAAAAAAAAAACTAAAAACTAAAAATCTTGGCCAACACACCAGCCACTTCTATTGACTCTTTCAATATCATCAGATGTTAAACAAAAGAATTTTCTTTATTATCCCAATTAACCGCACGAACGAAATTTCGAATCAAGGTTTTACAATTTACAATTTACAAAAAGAAAAAAAAAAGAAAAAAAAGATGAGGCAGATGGGATTTTATAAAGTTGATTTCAACTTATCGTTGCTATTTCAAAATTAAAAAAAAAACATAAAAATATAAGGAACTTATTATATTAACTGACAGGTTTAGATTAGATTTTTAAAATTTGCACTTTTTCACTTCCTTTTTGGTGGTCTGAGAACTTTTTTTTTTTTTTGCTTAATTTCTGCATCTCTGTTATAAAAAGTTTCAAAAATTCCATAGTTAAAGCTGAAGAGGACAACTAAGAGCACGTACAAGTGAGCTAAAGAAGGATTTTCAAGCAATAAATCAACTATGAAGTTTCTACCTAAGGGATCATGCAAAAAAAAAAAAAATAAATAAATAAAAAATAACAACCTTTTGCAAAACAAAAAGGGTATTGCATAATACGAATTTAACTTCTTACTTTAAGAACATCTCAAAACAACATGATAAACATCATAGGAAAATTAGTTAATCTTTCTCCCAAAAATCTTCAATAAATAAAACTTTAAAAAAAAAGAAAAGTTTTTGACAATTAATACAAATTATTACTTCTTAAAACAAAGTTTCAGCTCAGTCCAANTTTTTAAAAAAAAAAAAAAAAAAAAAAAAAAAAAAAGAATGCAAATTCATATATTTCCAAATAGAATCAACCCTGAGTTGTAATAAAGATCCTTCTGGGTAATTAAATTTAGGAAAACCTTGAGGACTTGCATCATACAGTGCGTGGAGGAAACAACCAAACCAAAATTTTAAATTCTAATTCCCTTTTAATTGAATCTTTTATTGTCATGCAATTATTCCTACCTTCTCAGTCAATTCTAAATTTTGATTAACAATTGGTAGGAGGATTCGTAAATCCTAATCAAACCATCATCGCAATTCGCAACAAAAACAACCCTACCTCCTTCGTATACAAAATATTAAACTTTGACGATGATGACGAAATGAGAATGTGTGAGCCTTCAAAAAAAAAAAATTTTATAGCTAGAAATAAATTTTTTTTTTATATTAACTCCTCCTTACAGAACAGAGATCTCGGATTATCTATTACCTCCAATCCCATTGCAAAATTTTTAAAGTATGTCAATCCGTAATGCAACAATGACTAGATTTTTTTATAATTAAAACTCCCTCGCAATCACACCTACTCACTAAACTTAATTATTAGCACTTTTAGCAGTATAAAAAATTTCTAAAAATTTTCTAAAAAATTTCTAAAAATCTTCTAAAAATCTTTTACAAATTTTCTAAAAAATTTCTAAAAATTTTCTTAAAATTTATTAAAATTTTTCAAAAAACTTACCCAAAATTTTCACAACTTAGATTCCGAAGAGATGAATTTAGTTTATCAAAGTAAATANTTTTCTAAAAAATTTCTAAAAATTTTCTAAAAAATTTCTAAAAATCTTCTAAAAATCTTTTAAAAATTTTCTAAAAAATTTCTAAAAATTTTCTTAAAATTTACTAAAAATTTTCAAAAAACTTACCCAAAATTTTCACAACTTAGATTCCGAAGAGATGAATTTAGTTTATCAAAGTAAATAAACAGTTGATCGATTTGACTTATGAGCTAAACATGATTGAAATTAGAGAAACCTGAAACAAAAAAAGTACNAAACAGTTGATCGATTTGAGTTATGAGCTAAACATGATTGAAATTAGAGAAACCTGAAACAAAAAAAGTACAACTTAAAATATAGAATTCCATCATTCATTGAATCTAACCTAAATTGTACATATCATAAATTTTCAAAAATGTATATTTTAAACAATTTAAAATCACATAATTTGAGCAATAATATTAATATAAAATTACAAAATTGTACTAAAAATGAACAAAAAATTTTTTTTGAAAAAAATATCAATTTCTTTAAAACATTTTTACCTTTGTGCTTTGATTCAAAATTTAAGTTGATTGTCTTAATAAATTAGACTTTGATTATGTAAATTAAAAATTCTTGAATTGTCTCCCGCTTTCTTTGACTAAATTGACTCTTCGTATTTTTATTGCACAATAATAATAATAATAATAATTTTTTTTTTCAAATTCAGATATTGATGTATAAATGAATGGTTGAAAGGAGTCTTTGGTATTTTTTTTTTGATTATCACACTTAGGAAGAAGTAAACTATTGAATGTAATTTTAACTCCCACTAAACGTCCTCTTAATTGGTACTTGACTCAGAGAATAAACGGAGAAAGTGGAGAAAAGGACATCAAAAGAGAGAAAATTCTCTACCACTCCACTCCGCTCAAATGAATACTACTCCGTACTCTCAAAAAATAATCCCAATATCAATCATAAAATAACAAAAATGGAAAATTATAACAATAACCGTTTATACTTCTGTTGAAAAAAAAATAATAAAATCAAAGAGGGACCAATGGGAAATATATATTTAGGAAACTTCCCCATGAAACGATGATAACTTTAGTTCTGAGTCTTATCAAGTAAAAAATATATATATATTCAGCAATTTTTTGTCAAGGTAAAAAATTCTCAAAGTACTGAACCCGAAGAAGTTTTCAAACTCAGACGCAAAGGGGTCTACTTTCACACAAGAGCTTTACAAAAACAAGACACGCATGACTTGGGTAGAATTTCTACTACCACAAAAACTTCTCAGTCTCAGGCTCAAAGATTTTGCCAAAAGTCTCTCCCAGCTTTTGAGAGTGAGATGAGAGAACACATGTGCAAAAAAGAGAGAGAGAAAAAAAAAAAAAAAAAAAAAAAAAAAATAAAAATTAATCACCCTGTATTNTGATGGGAGTTGAATTTAAGCAACCCGATTTGATAGCTTCGACTTACTCCGCCCTCCTACTTTTATAATAACCAGTTTTTCTTAGCTAACATACAAAACACCGAACCCTTCACCAGTTCATAATTACTAATTCAATTTTTTCATGGCGCCTGTCTATCTCAAAAATTATATATTTCGTATTCACTTATTTTTTTAAATCCATTGGATCGAGCATCAATAGAGAAAAATAAAAATACCAAATTGAAGCATTATTTCAACCCCTATGAACCTAAATTCCTAAATACTAAAGTGTTAAATGAAGACTTAATTGAAATAAAATAAACTAATTAGTAGATATAATTCAATACACAAAAAAAATATAAAATTATAACTCAGCGTTGAGTTTATTTAAAATTTTGTATTTATATTTCTTTTTTAAATTAACCACTGACAAACATTTTCTGAATTTTGCAAAAAAAAAAATGTACGACATTTGAAATAAAATTATTCTATTGAAACAATCGGTAGTAGTGTTCCGCTAGGCTCTGGCACTGGCTCGAGCTGGCTCACAAAAATTTCTGAGCCAGAGCCAGTGCATGGCTCTGGCTCTAATAGTAATTTTGAGCCAGAGCCATGGCTCATGAGCCAGCTCAACGAAACTTGTGAGACATGGCTCAATGACTCAACTTTTCCCCTAAATTCTTCTACTTTTCCCCTAATTTTTCATTTTTTTTTCTTCCAAATCATCACTAATTTTTAATTTTTGGTCACTGTTGGCTTATTTTCACTACCTTATTCTCACTTTTAGTAAAATGTGCATATTAATGGGAAAAAAAAAAAGTTTTATGTTGAGTCATGAGCCAAGTCAACAAAAGTGCGGAGCCAGAGCCATGACTCATCAGCTGGCTCACCGCTCGGGTGAGTACTGGCTCACTGAGCCAGTGGCTCTGGCTCACGCCAAAAGTTTACGCCATGTGGAACACTAATCGGTAGTAGTAAACTTGTATTCAATATCATGCACTTTATTTTACATTACTAAATCTAATGATCTCACTTTTTGTCTCTGTACTAGTAAAAATATATAAAAATGAATGAGATTTGAGTAAGTGTATGTCGAAGGTGATCTATAATATAGAAGATGGGCTCGTTAAAGTGACTTTTTAAATTTTAATGGGATTTTGGGTCAACCACCAAAAACTCCCTTACTAGGGACAATGGCAGTTAACTCCACTTTATGAATCCATTTAACTGCAAAAACCAAAACAAAACAAACGGTAAAAACCGAGATGAGGGTCATCTAACTTCATACTAACCAAAATTTACACAGCACTGTGAGGTAATTCAATATAGCAAATTCTTTATTCAAAAACTATTCAATTAGTTCAATTTGAACAAGAGAACAATTTAATTTAATTATTGATTTCACAAAATTAAAATATTATTGAAATTTAACTTTAAAATGACACAACAGTAGCTCAACCATGAGCACAAGTCACTCCTGTAGGATTTCTTAAATTGTACTCCCGAGAATTTATTTTGTTAAACAAAGTTTCAAAAAAAAAATCAACGTGCTGGTGCGAAAAAAAAAAAAAAAAAAAAAAAAAAAAAAAAAAAAAAAAAAAAACTCATTTTGNTGTGAGAATTTTAGCAATTTAGTCTCGCTGGGTTTAGCGTCAACTATTTCACCAGATTGGAACCAGATTCTGCAGAAAATCCTTTCAACTCTCATTACACCATGACGGAAACAGTTCTTCAGGACTTTTTCAGATGAAAATGAAAGAAACCGGACAAAAGAACTCCAAATTCAAAAAAAAAAAAAAAAAAAAAAAAAAAAAAAAAAAAGTACAGAAAAGACGACATTGTTACATTGTTAATAAGAAGAGGATTCCCAGAGAACCAATCGGCAACAGTCAGTCTTTATTTTGCAATTTTCCAAAGAATAAAAAAGTAAGGTAAAAAAAACCTTTATAAAAAAAAAAGGATTTTCATAAATCAGAAAAGGTGATTTGGCAAAGAGAAAACAGTGGGGAACCTCAAGAATTTTGATTAAAATTGATACAACTTTTCAGTTTCTTTTTATAAAAATTATTTCATTAAGCATTTCATACACCACACTGAAAATAATAGCAAATTCAACTGAACAACTGAACAAAAAATAAAAAACGGATCCATCCAAAAAAACTAAAAAATTGCTAACGGTTTTCTACCCCCAAAAAAAGAAAAAGTCTAACTTCCCCCAAAAGAACTTTGGTCCTGACTTTGCAATTTAAGTACCAACTAAAAAAAAAAAATTCTCAACAGNGCTCAACTGAACAAAAAATAAAAAACGGATCCATCCAAAAAAACTAAAAAATTGCTAACGGTTTTCTACCCCCAAAAAAAGAAAAAGTCTAACTTCCCCCAAAAGAACTTTGGTCCTGACTTTGCAATTTAAGTACCAACTAAAAAAAAAAAATTCTCAACAGCTGCAACAAATATCAAAATCGTTAGACTCTTGTAAAAAACATAATTTTCTTATTGAAAGATTTATTCTTCCTATCGATTTTTCTAAAAACAACAGCTTCTAGAAAGAGAAGTAAACGAAGAAGAATTCGTATTTTTCAAATCCAAAACAAACTCAAAACTCACTATCCTTGTTGTAAATGTTAACGTTTTTTCACAAAAAAAATTTATGTGCCTCACAGCAGGTGCGTCATTTGAGTCGAAGGATTTATGTCAGGTTAGTTCAAAACTTTCCATCAAAATAATAATCCCTAAATACTCATTTTCTCTGGCCTAAACCTCGAGATTCGCAAAATTGGTTTCTTCAAAAGGAAACTCAGCAGGCAAAATCTATGAAACAACAATTTTCCCACCAGCTGAGCCCATCATAAAATCCTTCTTCGTCTTTTACATATTTAAACTCAACGCCAAAAATCTGTAATGAATTTTGAAAAGGAACAAAAAAAAAAATCCCTTCCCTTTGCAAATCCCATTTTAACATTTCCTTACAAAAATACTTCTCTCCTAAATTTTATAAATAATTAAAATTGTGCTAAAATTGTTCAAACAACTAGTTTATTGAATAACATTTTCTTAATTCATATGAAATTTGCTAACTCTAAGTCTAAGGTTAAATTTTTTTTTTAGATTCTTATGTCAAGCCTATACAGTAAAGACTTTAAAAATTAAAATGAGGACAACAAGACAAAAATATCACTCCATCGCTACTATTTTACAAGTCGAGAGCCAAACAAATTTTAATGTAAATTTCATAACTGTTTATTAAATGAGCAAATCCAGCCGACCAGAACGTAATTTTGGACTCCCAAAAAAAAAAAAAAAAAAAAAAAAAAAAAAAAAAAATATTAAATTTTTTNTCATACAGAAATCGCTTCACAGGAAAATTAAAATTTCACATAAACTTCACATATTAATACAATGTGCAAAAGAAACCAATCTACCTGCTCAATTATGGAAGAAAAATACTTAAAATTAAAAATGTTAGCACACGACTTAAGTATCTACTAATATTGTGCTAACTCAAAATTTACGAGTTAACTACCGAAGAAGAAGAATAGTTGGCCTATTTTTATAGACAATTCCTTACTCTTTTTTTTTAACATTATTTAACTTCACCACTTCAAAAAACCCTACACATTGATTTCATTAAAAGAAAAATATTAACGCCCGTTTCATACTTTTTCAAATCGTCGTGTTTTCTTTTTTTTATAAAGTTGTTGTCAGGACGTACTCTAAATTGGATAGCAATACATACTTTTTCAAATCTTTTTTCGTACCTTTTTCCAAAAAAGTAGAAGAGATGGTTCAACTTCACACGACGATTGAAGTTCACAATGAAACGAAAAAGTATGTATTTTTTTTTTGAAGTTGTAAGTTTGATTTTATTTTCCTAATGCAAATATAAAAAAAAATTAATATTAAAAGAACAGAAGTGGATCTATTGAAAAGCAAGTTAAAGATAGAAAATTTCTTCCAAATGCTTTCCTTTTGGAAGAGTGCTCAAAATGGAAGTGGCGTAAATTATGTATGTATTGTATGTATTGTATGTATGTATGTATGTATTGTATGTATTGTTTTTTTTTTTCAGAAAAAAACTTTTTCAAAACAACAGGTGAAAAACGCAATGACAACGAAATAAAAAAGTATGNACATGGAAGTGGCGTAAATTATGTATGTATTGTATGTATTGTTTTTTTTTTTTCAGAAAAAAACTTTTTCAAAACAACAGGTGAAAAACGCAATGACAACGAAATAAAAAAGTATGGATTGATTTTCCAAACTTTTTCAGTAAAATTTTCCTGAAAAAGTTGGTTTTGGAAAAAGCATGAAACGGGCGTAAGTAAACTCAATAATACTAATTATTGAAAAAGTAAAACTAAAATAATTTCAATATTTTCTAAAATTCATCCAAAGAATTATTTCATTGATTTCTATTTAAAGAAATAATAAAGAAAGTTCCAAAGAAAGAAGAAAAAAAATGAAAAGAAAAAGCTCATAAATTGAGGGACTTTCTACGTACTTTTCTCTAACATTCTCATTTTCTTGGGTCCTTATAATCCCTTTTCCTTTAGAAAATACTTTGACTTTTATTTCCTTTCCTAATGTACTCTTTCCCCCATGGTAGTCAAAAAAAAACGACAGAAACTTTTGGTCATAAAAAGTAAAAGTCGAGAAAACGAGAAAGTCTATACTTTTCCCATTATTCTTTCCCTACCGTTACTCACTCGTCGCCATAAGTCTGCCGTTATTATCATTTATTATTAATAATTCAAATACTCCCTCTTGCTTTTAACAAAATTGAGAAATTATCAAAATCTACTAGTAAATATCAAAATATCTCTTTTCAATATTTTATTAAATTTACGACTCTATAGATTATGCAAAAACTCATCAACACAAAGAGAGCTACACAACTGACTACCATTTTCTGCACCAAAAAAATAAAAATAAAAAAAAANAAACTCATCAACACAAAGAGAGCTACACAACTGACTACCATTTTCTGCACCAAAAAAATAAAAATAAAAAAAAAACCCAATGAAATTTTAATTTAGCTAAGAATAGTATCCATCATTTTACTTTACACGAATTTTGAACTACTCTTACTACTAATTCAAAAAAAAAAAAAACCTATGTCATCACTTCGTGCGTTGGTTGCTGAATTTATTTACGACGAAACCAAACGAACNAAAAAAAAAAAAAAACCTATGTCATCACTTCGTGCGTTGGTTGCTGAATTTATTTACGACGAAACCAAACGAACCGAATCGGATCTTTTAAGAAGAAAAAAAATAAAAATAAATAAAAATAAAGAAGAAAAAGTGCAACTCTGTTGGATATTTTGGCAATTTTCTTCAAACCTATTTTATGTCCTGCTAGATCTTATTTCCTTCCTGTCCATAGAAACTCATCTCATTCTCAAACTATGGTTAAACCAAACTTCTTGCCAATTTCATCGAAAATCCTAAAGTCAGCAAAAGTGAAACCACAAGAGACATAAAAGACCCGGGAGGAGCATATTTAATTGGATTTCCTTAGCTTTTCTCCATTAAATTCTTGATTAAAATCTTCCCTTATTCAGTTCTCTAAAACGAATAATGAGTTTGAAAATACTCAAAGCTTACAAATCTAAATGTAAAATATTATACATAATAAATACAAACGCAATAAATTTTAAATTACTCTAACNACATAATAAATACAAACGCAATAAATTTTAAATTACTCTAACAAATTTGGTAAACTAGTAGGTACTATCACAATCCAATGTAGAAGTAAGTATTTTCTATCTTCAACACAATAATGTTATGACTATAACCAGCATCTCAACAAAAACAAAACACCATAAAATGATCAGATAGGTGATCGCCAAATCCCCATTTTTGACACTTGTCCCCCCGGGGAATGTGGATTCCGGGGATTATGGGGGTTATGGGGTTTTTGGGGATACCGGGGGACTAAAAATAGTAATAATGCGCCAANCAAATTTGGTAAACTAGTAGGTACTATCACAATCCAATGTAGAAGTAAGTATTTTCTATCTTCAACACAATAATCTTATGACTATAACCAGCATCTCAACAAAAACAAAACACCATAAAATGATCAGATAGGTGATCGCCAAATCCCCATTTTTGACACTTGTCCCCCGGGGGAATGGGGATTCCGGGGATTATGGGGGTTATGGGGTTTTTGGGGATACCGGGGGACTAAAAATAGTAATAATGCGCCAAATTCAAATTTGTTGCGGAAATTCAAATTTAATGTCTGGTCGATTTTAATTCATACTTTTAGTTTTGGATTGATTCGAATTTAAAGTAGTTTTGATTATTATTGCCTGAAACATACCTTCAGATTAGTAATTTATTGTTTAATTACTACAATTTCAGTGATATCTTTTATACTAATTAAAATATCAGAAGTAGGAGGAAGAAAGAAATCTACCAGGGTAGGTGAAGTCCAACAGAAACAAAGCTTCCCCAAAAAAGTAGGCAAATGTTCCATGTGTCACTGGCTCACCTTCCTGGCTCTGGATCACATTGTAATTGCTTTTTATTTCTTTAGACAAAACGCGGATTCTTCAATAAAATTATTACAGTATTTTACCTTTTTTTTTTATAAAAATTTAAAGTTTTCCGCCTTTTTTTTTAAATAAAAATTTAAAGTTTTCCGTCTATTTTTAATCCCCCCATTAATCCCCAGGGGATTTGAAATCTTCTCCCCCGGGATCCCCAGGTTTCCCCACCCCCAAATCCCCAGTTCCCCTGGGGGATGGCGAACACTGGATCAGATCTTCAGATCATTTAGGCAAATTGGTATGTAATATCGTACTTTCAAAAAAAAATTTCAAATCTTTTAGGGTAAAGGGTTAAAATCAAACTTTCAAAGAAGCAATTCAAATTAAACATTTTATTTTTAAACAATACCAAATAACAACCAACTCACTCACGCGTAATGAATAGTCTATAGAAATCCAAAAAAAAAAAAAAACTCCAAACACTCTCACTCAACAAGATGATTTAAGTTATATTTAAGTTATATTTATTTTTTTAAATTCTGCACTACAAAATAATCACTCTTAAATAATAAAAAACTCTCACAACTTTAACAAAACGAGTTACTGAAACCTAAAAAAAAAAAATTTCTTCTCTTGCATGTTTCCTACACACTACACAAGAGGAAGAAGAAAAAAAAAACAACAGTTTGAACTGAATCCTGAAACTGAGTGAAGTTGGTATGAAAACTAAAATAATAATAATATGTAATCCATTGTTGTCCGAGAGGAAGAAGAAGAAGAAGGGGAAAGGTGTAAAAAAGAGCCGCGAGGACTCTTACTAATCTTCTCAAGAACCTACTAATTTTTATATCTTTGAGCTCAAAATCTCACAATTCAGAATACAAGTTAGAATTATTGAAGGTTCTTCAGAATTTGGATACAAGACTTTAAAAAACACGCATCAAACAATGATCGGAAATGTACATTTTTTATTTTCATTACCTAAAGTACTACTTTTACATAAATTTTTTGTTAATAATTTCTCGATCTCTATGTTATAAGATAAGAAAATGAAAATGAAAATGAAAATGNTACATAAATTTTTTGTTAATAATTTCTCGATCTCTATGTTATAAGATAAGAAAATGAAAATGAAAATGAAAATGAAAATGTTTCTCTTTGACACCTAGGTGTGAGTTGATTCTGTTCATCTGTCAATTTCATCCCTTCCTTCATTCCACAATTCCTANGTTCCTCTTTGACACCTAGGTGTGAGTTGATTCTGTTCATCTGTCAATTTCATCCCTTCCTTCATTCCACAATTCCTAACATTTAAACACTCACTACATCTCTTCACATGGGAATTCAAATGTACACAACAATGGGTTAAGTAAACGAAATTCATTGTTGATTCAAACTGATAAGAGTAGGAATCTCAAGGATAGCACAACGCCTGTTACAATACCTTACTACAAAATAAACTATTATTTACTTAAATGTCAAATTTTTATAAAATTTTGTAATTTTAACTATATCATTCTAAACAACACACATTAAATACATAATTCTGCAACTTCTTTGAGTCACCTCATAAAAACTTAACCCTACCATTCATCTAATAGATCAAAAATTCTAGTAGAGAAAAATTCCCAAAAATTGACGTTTGCGTCAATGAATATTTTGTAAAATAGCGCTGCCTCTGTTCAAGTAGTAAAAACCTTTTCACTCTAGTACAAAAAAAACCATGTGAAATTTCTATTCCAAATGGAGTCATAAAATAACAAAAAAAAAAGAGGATACATTACCGATTTTTTGAAATTCTGCACTCCCTGACATCTTCAACTCAACTCCATCACTTTTTGCAAAAAAAAAAAAATTAAGACCAAGTCTGATGAAGATGATGAAGATAACTTTTAACCAAAATGAAACGAATCCACAAAGCTTAAATAATATAATTAATAATATAATTATAATATTATAATATTACCATTATTTCAAAATCATGGTGGTTTTTGTTTTTCAATATTCCGAATTATCCAATTCTCTAATTTTAATTCTCTCATCCAACAACGCCATATGAATTTCATATTTACTGTATTCAAATACATTACAGATTATCTCACAAAATTAGTTATAGCTGAAAATATTGACTCGAATTACTAACACTTTTCACTTCCTGCTTAAACGCCTCAACACAAACTGAATAGAATTTTGAGTCTAAAGGGATACCAAAAGGGACGATTTGCTAAAAACGAATACGTCGATGTAGGTCAAAACAAAGAGACATGAAGTTAAGGGATCGAAATGAAAAAAAAAAATTTTTTTTTTTATAAATCTAAGTAACAAATTGACACAGCTTTCCTTTGTTATTATTCAAATCCAGAAGAGGACCAATCCGAATTCATTCAATAAAACCATAAAAACTTCATACCCATGACTTCAGAGAATATGACAAAGAGAACCCTTATAAAATATACGACACCCAATCTGTGGCATGTTAGGTTCTGAGAATGGAAGAAANCATGACTTCAGAGAATATGACAAAGAGAACCCTTATAAAATATACGACACCCAATCTGTGGCATGTTAGGTTCTGAGAATGGAAGAAAAAAATTAGCAAAAAAAAAAAAAAAAAATTAGCAAAAAAAAATTAGCAAAAAAAAAAAAATTAACAAAAGCTTTTTATGATTTGAATTGCTCGTGCTCAAGAAGAATGGAGATAATTTATAATGAGTTTTAAAAAATTACATACTTTTATACAACCGGTCAATCACTAAAACCTTCTTTATAACCAACCCTTTACCCAAACTCAATAATAAAAACATTGACATGTCTAGAATAATTACGTTAGTGTGAAATCTATGTCAAAAATCGTCCGCTACCGTCTACTGGAACAGGAATAATATCTCTATTTATATAGCATTGTGAACTTTAGAATTGAAAATATTTGGTGTTAAAATTAAAAATATTGAGTCAAAATAGCCCTACTCTTACCCAAAGTCCTGCACAAAGCATAGACCGACCACGGAATTTCTAATCAAAGTCAAAACTTGCGTTTCTTCCTTACATAAAGAATCCTGGCTTTACTGTTTATACATTTTCTTAAGTTACTACTAATATTCAAAATCAGAAACTGATCAGAGTCCGAGTTTCATTTTTTTCTTCAAAAATAACAACAACCAACTAAAGTAATACCTCAAAATTTACAAATCTACTAGAAACTTTGATTCAAATTGTCAACAAAATAAAATTGACAAGTATTAGAGAATATTCAAACTTCAAAACGAAAGAATCAAACCTTGAAGGTGTACAAAGTTGAAATTGATTAAGCGTCGTTTGTCTTATACATCAGAACTTATCATAATGGTAAATTCAATCTCACAGCATGTAAATTAGATGTCCGGTTTTCTTTTTTGTGATTTTTTTTATTCAAATTTTGGCAATGCAAAATTTCCTATTCAATCAATATTATAGAGCATGAAGCACAATATGGTTATGCTATTTGAAAGTGAAACGGAATAACATTTGACAAGAATGAACGATTTTTGTTATTCGGTATTAAAAAAAAATATTTGTCAGTGAAAGTTCAAAAACACGTATTTCAAAAAGTTAAATTCTGCAAAACCTCGTATGTCAAATTTGATCCAAAAACAAACTAATTTTGTTCCAAAAACAAACAAAAATACGTAACTCAAAAAAACTTATTTTCCATGAGACAAAAAACTTTAAAATACTACTACATTACACTACCGTAGAGAAAGTTATTCAATGACGTTTTCTCANTTA
This sequence comes from Holacanthella duospinosa, assembly GCA_002738285.1. Classification (NCBI taxonomy): domain Eukaryota; kingdom Metazoa; phylum Arthropoda; class Collembola; order Poduromorpha; family Neanuridae; genus Holacanthella; species Holacanthella duospinosa. The sequence continues at coordinate 57,177 of NIPM01000050.1, read as the reverse complement.
TGCAAATTTTGGCAATGCAAAATTTCCTATTCAATCAATATTATACAGCATGAAGCACAATATGGTTATGCTATTTGAAAGTGAAACGGAATAACATTTGACAAGAATGAACGATTTTTGTTATTCGGTATTAAAAAAAATATTTGTCAGTGAAAGTTCAGAAACACGTTATTTCAAAAAGTTAAATTCTGCAAAACCTCGTATGTCAAATTTGATCCAAAAACAAACTAATTTTGTTCCAAAAACAAACAAAAATACGTAACTCAAAAAAACTTATTTTCCATGAGACAAAAAACTTTAAAATACTACTACATTACACTACCGTAGAGAAAGTTATTCAATGACGTTTTCTCAATAAAAACATTACCAACTCTATGTAAAATTGTAACATCTTTCGCGCTATTTAATGTCAAATTTTCAATTTAAAACGTCTTTCGCGTCATTTAATGTCCAAAATTTCAATTTAAAACGTCTGTCGCGCCATTTAATATCAAATTTTCAATTTAATAATTATTTTTTTTTGTATCTCCTCAAAAATTACGGTTCCTTCAGTTACGTGGTTTTACTTCTGAACCAAATGTGACATACGATGTTTTGTAGACTTGAATTTTTTGAGTTAAATTTTTTGAGATTTTGAACTTATCCTTTTTTTTTATAGTCGTATAGGTCAATCGGTCCAACTTGTATCGGACTATTTTTCTTAGTCGTAAGATCAAATTTAAGTTAAAGGTCAAAAAGCGTTTTTCACTGTTAAGTTAGCATGGGAGATTTATTATCCTTTTTACTAAACACTCCATAGCAACACATGCTAACCAACTTGGAAATTACTTTTCCTATAAAATATTTAGTAAAAAAAAACACCCATGCCAACCTAATGATAAAAAGTACTTTCACTTTTAACTTCAATTTGACCTTAGTAACCAACCAATGACCGATACGGCTAGGAAAAACAAGATATTTCTTCCAATAACTATCCTCCAAGTTAACCCATGAATAACAAAAATCGGTCACCCCTGTCAAATGTTATTACGTTTCAAATAACGCAATCACATTACGTTTCGGGTCTACCAATAGCTTCCGTGGATTTGCGTGTAAAGTTTCTCTTTTACACAATTTCACGTAAGAGACGAATTTTACACAATCTCACGCAAATCTAACCGTAGTCGAAAAAATTCAAAATTTAGTCCACTTTTCGACAAATTGACAATTTTGATCACTCTATTCTTAACCAAAACTTTAATCTGATTTATTATTTTTCTAGNTCCGACAAACTGACAATTTTGATCACTCTATTCTTAACCAAAACTTTAATCTGATTTATTATTTTTCTAGTTAAAAATCTAAGATATAATATTTAGTAAAGAGCTCCGAGGTCGGTCTATGTTATGCTCCAAATTGAGTAAAAGAGTCGGTTATCTTTTATTCCCTTATAACTACTACTAATTAAAATTTGATTATTCAACCAGTTTAAGCAGGAGCTTGTTAACCTTGTATCTTTTGATTTTGTATTTAATCTCATCATAAAATGTGATCACAAATTGAACACATAAATCAGAAATTAAACGGCCTTGTATAAAATAAGTTGCGTGCTCCTGTTAAAAGTGAAAGATCGATGGAAAATCACCCTATAGTATTAGATTTTCCTCTTTTTTTTCTTCTGTTTTTCCCTTTTCCCTTTCTCTTTTCGTCAGACGTAGAAGATGAGATCGTAAATTGTGACAGAGTCTTTAGATTTATCGCTTCGCCCATCTTCCCGAATGGAACGCTTCACCCAATCCGGATCCCACGACTCCATCATGGATCTCTCACGCACCCATGAATTCACTCACCCTCCTCAGTCCCATGGATCCACTCACCCTCCTCAACCAATCACAAAAAAAAAGAACAAGAAAAAACTAATACGAGTATACATTGTTTAGAAACACCTTACTTTTTTCTATTCACTAATTTTTACTCTTAAAAAAAATATTTTGCTCTCCTNATGGAAAATCACCCTATAGTATTAGATTTTCCTCTTTTTTTTTTCTTCTGTTTTTCCCTTTTCCCTTTCTCTTTTCGTCAGACGTAGAAGATGAGATCGTAAATTGTGACAGAGTCTTTAGATTTATCGCTTCGCCCATCTTCCCGAATGGAACGCTTCACCCAATCCGGATCCCACGACTCCATCATGGATCTCTCACGCACCCATGAATTCACTCACCCTCCTCAGTCCCATGGATCCACTCACCCTCCTCAACCAATCACAAAAAAAAGAACAAGAAAAAACTAATACGAGTATACATTGTTTAGAAACACCTTACTTTTTTCTATTCACTAATNGAATTCACTCACCCTCCTCAGTCCCATGGATCCACTCACCCTCCTCAACCAATCACAAAAAAAAAGAACAAGAAAAAACTAATACGAGTATACATTGTTTAGAAACACCTTACTTTTTTCTATTCACTAATTTTTACTCTTAAAAAAAATATTTTGCTCTCCTAAAAAATAAATAGTGATTAAGTTCACAAGAAGAAATGTATGATGATTTTCGAAATCATTGAGAACATTACTACGTAAATCGTAAATCTTTAATCCTACTAGAAAAAAAAATAAATTAAATTTATTGTGACATTAAACCTGATTTCAAGAGACAACGAGAATTGATTGATAAAAAAAAATAAGTGACATCCACATCACGTGAAATTCATTAAAACTACACCCTAACCTACAGCACTCAGATCTCAACTAAAGAGTTCAATAAGTTGATTTAACGCCTTCTATTCCTATTTCTTCTGGTGACTTTCAACACGTGGAACCACAAATCATAAAATTTTCAAATGATAAACTACAAATGACAAAATTTTCANCAGGTGACTTTCAACGTGGAACCACAAATCATAAAATTTTCAAATGATAAACTACAAATGACAAAATTTTCAACGATAAACTACAAATCACAAAATTTTCAACAATAAACTACAAATCACNCTGGTGACTTTCAACACGTGGAACCACAAATCATAAAATTTTCAAATGATAAACTACAAATGACAAAATTTTCAACGATAAACTACAAATCACAAAATTTTCAACGATAAACTACAAATCACAAAATTTTCAACAATAAACTACAAATCACAAAATTTTCAACGATATTTTCGTAACTGTGTTTAAAATAAGCAAAAACAATCTAAATAAAATTCAAAGAAATTTTTAACGAAATTTTCAGATAATTTGTATGCATGATTTCAAAATATTGCCAATAATCAAAACACTCATATTTAAAATAATCATTCTGCAACACATCCGAAACCTAACTCCAATAATAACGAAATATGTGCTTGTTTTATATATAAAAAATATCTATTTTCTAATCTCATTGAAGGGATTCTGTAATTTTGTTTTATTAGTCAGAAAGAATCTTCCAAATTGAACTTTCGAATAATCCTAATAACAAAATGACAATTTCTACAAATCTTAAGTGCAACTTGGATGTTTTATTAGTAATTCCTTGTGTCCTCAAGTGTCTCGACGACACGAGTCTCTTCGTAAATTTTAATACCCTTGGGATCCTCGTCTTCTGCTTCAAATATTCCTAATCTTCTTCCATGTAATGGCATGTTCTTCGCCAATTTCATGGAAGGATTCATATTATTGCGTACTTTCCAAAAAAAAAAAAAAAAAAAAAAAACCTCAGAAAGTAGCTAAAATCCCTTGAAAATCTTCCTGTGACAAGAGCAAAGATAAAATATTCTCTACCTTTTATTGCTTTTCGTTTTGGGTCCTTGAGTAAAACTGCTACATTTGCCAAAAAATATTACTCCTTATACTATTTCCTATTTTTGTTGCTAGTTTGGAGTTTTAAACCAGATTTATTTCAGGAACACACGGTACACTTCCGCTGAGGATATCCCTTTAGATTAAATATTAATGGCCACTCATTTGACCCCTTCTTCCACTTCCTAATTCTAAATTGTTTTCTAGTTTTATTACCGTTTCACTATTTTTTTTTTAAAAGAAAGAAAAAAAAAATTAAAAAACTTATAGTATTTTCCAAATCAAATCTCAAAAAGAATAACAAATTACAAAGACTAAGACTATCAAAACTCTGACATCTGATAGATAATTCAAATTGAAAAAGAATAATACATTGTGAGATAACCCCAGAATCTTCATTCTCACCTTAAAACCTTGATGAATAATTAATTCCCACTTTGCACTAATGAATCTCTCAAGAACAGGTTCGATTGCAACTTCCAGAGAATAAAAAAAAAATGTAGAACGACATTGCTTGTAGCAAGAAATTCTCACAAACTAAACTTGAATAGAAAGACCAGCAAAGTGACAGCGACAGAAAGACCGTCTGCCTGCCTTCACTGATTCTGAATGACAGACAGGACAGAAATCTTCCGAAACTTGACAGACAACTGACTTTTTTCAACAAACCTTCGGGCTAATTTATCAAGCAACCCTCAGCAATTTAACCAAAACTGAATTTGCAAGTTTATGTATCGTTCATTGCGAATTTAAATTGGTTAGGCAGAAATTAAATTTCAAAAATCATTAAGTAACGAGTTACATTTGTGGAGAAATAAGCAGTAATCGGGAAAGTAATCAGGAAAGTTAGAGATGATCATAAAAACCAGTATTTTCCAAAATTGACCATTACTAAAAACATACTTGTAGATCTTCTATTGAGTTATTTCAAATATTTAAAAAATTTACAATCTTAAAATAGTACTAACAAATTTTGCTTCAACAATGCCATCTCAAAGACTCTAATAATGCCATCTCAAAAAATTATTATTTTCTATTCATCCCACTAAATTAATTTACTAAACAATGTAAATTAAAATTAAGATGAAAATAATTAGACAAGAAGTGTAATCAAAGTGATGGTTTTATGGACGCATTATGTCCAGACCCTCCTGTTTTCATTTTGCAGTGAAAAGGAATACTCTTATAAATCAAAAGACCTGATCATAACAGGTAATAAAATCATGTGGAAGCCTCCATTACTAGAGATCTTGGAGATTATGTTGTTATCAACTTTAGTGTACAAAACTCCTGAATCTAACCAGCGTGTCACATAGAAGACCTGTTTTTCTCTCTCTAATTGGTCGATCCCTTGGTTCGGAAGGAACAAAGGAAAAAAAAAGATTTACGTCGGTTTTAGAGAAATGATGACAAAGGAAAGATAAATTAGGCATGTCAGTCACCTGTCAGAGTAAAGGTGATTGATCAGGTAAGTAAAAATTAATGAAAGAAACAGAAATCAAATTGAGGAAGATTAGTAAATACCAAAGCTAAAGCTAAAGCTAAAGCTAAAACTAAAACTAAAACCAATGTTAAATTGATTGCAGCACTTGAATACTAATAATTAATAATACGACGAAGTTGTTTTTACTTACAGTCCATCCAGCGTTGTTTTGTTGCTTAGTCTTAGAATCTATGGCGAATAGAGCTGAAGATGAATCCAAACTTCAAAGTATCTAAAAATTTTGGTGAAATATTCAGAATACCGACGTGATGGAGAATGGAGGCGGTTCTGCTCTTGAAGAAGATAAGTTCAAGTGATCTCTAGAAGAAGAAGAGTTATTTAGTATTTTTTGGATTGGGTAGAAAGCTATAAAACGCTTCTTCCCGTTTTACCTTTTTTTCTTTTGTCTTCTGGTCCAACTCCACCTACAGACCAAAAGTCTTAGGTGATTCCATTTCACCAACATAGCAGCACTAGCACCAACGATTCACAAACGTTATGTCAATTAATTAAAAACTTAAAAAATTGAAATTTTTGATTTTGAAGAGACCGTCCGTCCTCCTCCTCCGAAGCACAAAAACTGACTGGCCGCTTTAGCTTGACCTAAATTAGATGAGATTTGAAGAACAAAGGAAACGAAATTTGATTGGATTACGAAAATTAATCGTCTCTGCCAATGGCAATCTATAAACGAAAATAGTGGCGGGAAATTTTAAAAAGTAGCGGGAATGCGTAGTTTAATGAAATTTGAAAAAAAAACGTGGCGGGGAGTTTAAATTTGAAAAACGTGGCGGGTAATTTGAATTTGAAAAAAGTGGCGGGGAATTTGAAAAAAATGGCGGGGAATTTGAATTTGAAAAAAGTGGCGGAAAATTTAAATTTGAAAAAAGTGGCGGAAAATTTAAATTTGAAAAACATGGCGGTTAATTTGAATTTGGAGAAAGTAGCGCATAAATTTAAATTTGAAAATTTTCTCCTGTTTTCTCTTTCAATCAAAAACTTTCACTTCCGGTAACCGAAAAGTTGAGTTTCTTTCTAAAAAAAAAAGCGTTTAAACGTGTTTTTATTCACTAAAAATTGAATAAAAGAATCTACACACAGGAATTTAAGTTAAAATTTCAAAAATTAGTTCCTCAGAAACAATTTGGTGAATTTACCACCTCTGGATTTGTGATTACCAAAAACAAGACTTCAAAACCCTCATAAAACTTTGAAAATGTAAGTCTAACTTCAAAATTTCAAAAATGTAGTACACAACTAACCACATCTCTTCAGTTTTATGTCCTAGCATCCGCCATGAATGAGAAGGTGATACAAAATATTAAAAAAGACAATTTTAATAGACTCGTTTTCATTTTTAAGTAACCTCGAAATTGCCAAAACGGCAACTTTTTTTTTTATCCCAGTTTACAAGATACTCCAATGTTTTACTAGCACTATGTGGCTAATTCTCTAGGTCTTCTTTTTTTGAAAAAAAAAAAAAAAAAAAGGACCAACTTTTTCCAACAATGAATGTCATTTTGAAGAGGTCATAAAACACAAAACTCCATCCTTGAAGCTACCCCTTTCCCTCCGAAAAAGATGAAATATGTTTTTAGCACATTAATTTACTATTTTATTACAAGAGAAAATGTATATATATATTTATATATTTTTTTTTACTGTTTTCTTCTTCGGATCATAAAGTTACTTTAGCCAATATTCAACCGCCCGGAGCCTATCATTACAAACTTAGTTTTAAAATTTTAGGACTCAATTTTAACAACTTTTAAGAACTTTTGACTCCTCTTAGCTATAAAATTACTTTCTAAATATAATTAACAACATTTTTCAACATATGTAACTACAATGAATTTTTTACAAACCCTACGTACTGGAAAGGAGGAGTCAAATTTTCCATTTTGCACTCGCAAAAAGCGAAATAAATTCAAATAATCCAATCATAGTGCAAGGGTTATGAATAAATCTCCTCCTTTTGGAAAGGCTTACTGAAATTATTACTTTAACTGACAAAAGTTTCAAAATCTTTCAAATAATAATAAATGTTTACAACTTTCTCCTACCTGAGTAGAAATTCCAGAACTTTTTCAATTTTATGAGCCGACTCATTTTTACAAGAATCTGCAAAAACGATGCCCATGAAAATGATTCACTTTTCTTCCTTCAACGTAGACTTCAATAATATTTTGTTGATTTCCCAACATAATAAATTTTTGAATTTTCTCCTTTATGGTTTCACGGTTGAGAAAAGACAAAGGTGAGCCAATGGAAGAAACGTTGATTCTTAGAGCATCAAAACTCTTCCCAATGACAAAATTTCCAATTTCTTTCCCCTTAGACAATGCTATTTAAAAAGAAAACATAATTTTTGTTTTCCACACCTTTGTATCAGCGTTTTGTGTGATTGATTCATTATTTCACCTTCTGCTCCTCCAAGAGTTGCTAAATAAAATGAATCTTCATAAGTGAGCGGTTTGTTACTGAAATTGCTAATCCGAATGATTTTTGAAGTCAAAATGGCATGACGCATTGCTTGTAACATTGACGTGCTAAAAGCTCCCGAGACATCTAGAAATTATCAAAAAAAAAAAATAAATAAATAAAATAAAATTTTCAAATTTCTTTCTATCAGGGTTGAAAAAAAATTTCAAAATCTTCTCTTTACTTGTGCCCAATCCAACTTTGATCCCAACGCTCATAATTTTTCGGACTGGACATAGACCTGTCTCATAGAGGATGTTAGAAGTGGGACAATGGGCCACAGAAGTCCCACTATCACGTAAAATTTGAATGTCACTGTCAGTGACATGGATACAATGGGCCATAATTGACTAAAATTTATACAAAATTTTAATAATTAATTCTTTAAATAAATTGAATAATTTAGTTTAGATTTCTTACCTTGTTAGTGAAAAGTCCAGATTTTTGGTAAATCTCAATATAAGATTTGTACTGTGGAAACAAATCTAAAATTCTATTGTTCTCTTCCTCTGATTCGCAAATATGAGACTAGAATAGAAAATACAAAAAAAAAATGCATAAAATTATCTTAAAACCTAATTTAAACCTTAAATTTTGAATATAACCTTAATCTAAAATCCTAACGAAACCTAATTAATTACTAATTATCATCATAAGTTAATTTACTTGAATGTGTATCCCATGTTTTTGTGCAATTTGACCCAACCCTTGCAATAGCTCTTCTGTACATGTAAGTGACGATTTTGGTGTTATGATTGGTTGAAGTAATTTACTCTAGAACAAATCAATTATTATTATTAAAAATTTTGCACGATTGATTTTAGTTATTAATGTATTAGTTGATTTAGATATTACTTTTCTATCGTGCATATTTCGCACGAATTGTTCCGTCATAATGAGACACTCAGGTGTATTTTCTAAAATTTGATCCTCTGCTTTTGTATCAGGAGATGCCATATTCATACAAATTTTTCCAATAAGAGCCCGTTGGCCCAATTCCTCACAAACATCTGCCAAAATTTCGCAAGATTCGCTATATACAGATGCATAGTAACTGGCAGTTGTTGTGCCGCAACTAAGAGTAGCTTTCTATAAAAAAAGATACAAAAAATATTATTATTAGATAATTGAATTTACTAAATTTGCAAAATTATTGTAAAAACTAAAACTGACGACAATGTCCATGTAGCAAGATTTTGCTAATGTAGGATCTTTGAAGTTAATTTCTGTAGAATGTGTATATTTTTTGAGACATTCTCGAAGTTCCTTTTCTTGTCCAATTACAGTCATGCCAGTTTTCATACAAAGAACTGCATGTACATGCACATCCACAAATCCCGGCATTAGAAATTCACTATTGCAAATTTTCANGCACATCCACAAATCCCGGCATTAGAAATTCACTATTGCAAATTTTCAAAAAAAAATTACAGAAATTACATAAATTCCAAAAATTTCTAATCATAATATGACTAAAAAAAAACTTACGAATGACCCAGGTTGTAGACAGACNAGACATTCTCGAAGTTCCTTTTCTTGTCCAATTACAGTCATGCCAGTTTTCATACAAAGAACTGCATGTACATGGACATCCACAAATCCCGGCATTAGAAATTCACTATTGCAAATTTTCAAAAAAAAATTACAGAAATTGCATAAATTCCAAAAATTTCTAATCATAATATGACTAAAAAAAAACTTACGAATGACCCAGGTTGTAGACAGACNGCATAAATTCCAAAAATTTCTAATCATAATATGACTAAAAAAAAACTTACGAATGACCCAGGTTGTAGACAGACTCTCTTCCAAAATTGTGTTTTGTCTTCAAGCTATCCAAATTCTGTCTTGTATCCACAAAGATAATCTATTGACAAAATTTGCAAAAAAAAAAAAAAAAAAAAAAAAAATGGGCAAATTTTAAAAAATTTTTGCTCAAAAAACAAACTTTTTGAACAAAAAGTGTTAGTAATGATTATTACCTTGCCATTTTCCACCCCAATGACTCCATCTTTCACTATAACCAGTGGATACTCGTCACTTTCACTATGCGCATATGGACCCACGAAAACCTTCAAATCTCTCTCTTCTCCCATTTTTGCAAACTCTTAATTTTAAGCCAAACTCATAAAATTTAGACAATAGTAAAGATTAATTTTTTTTTTGAAAATTATACTTCAGAGTAACTTCAAAGAGTCACTAAGAGAGACTTGAGTTACTAAAATTGCTGTCACTGACGCCAATTTTGAGAACTTTTGGATTCATTAGTAAAAACCACAGTTGCTAAAAATTGGTTCCTAATTAAACCAATTAGTTAAGTCTTTGCTCATCATTCATTACTCCCAACGGATATTCACAAATTCGATGACCACACCAAGAATTAACAACCTCCAACCTANATTGGTTCCTAATTAAACCAATTAGTTAAGTCTTTGCTCATCATTCATTACTCCCAACGGATATTCACAAATTCGATGACCACACCAAGAATTAACAACCTCCAACCTACCACGAAGGAAATTCATCGAAGAAAATTGAATCAAAATGTGAGATTACAATCAACCTCCTGCATACAAATCCAATCACGTCAGATCAGATTAGTCATTATGAATTTTACAAGTAACCACAATTTTTTACCAAATTCTGATACAATTTTTTTTTTGCATCCTGACTTTGCTATGCTATAATTATTGAAAAGAAACGCTTTCATACTATTTAAATCAAAAATAGCTTTTTTCTCCTACTTTCTCCACTTTCACTTCCGTTGGAGAAAGTTTTTCATTATAACTCTCATTTTTTCTCTCATTTTTTTAGACTTTTCTGTAGCGTATTCTTACGAGATGAAGTTGAAAGAGATGACACATGAAGAGATGAAGTTTCTCAAGGATGGAGCTTGAGTGGTCTTCTTCAGCAGCTTCTTCAAGAAGAGTGGATTCTTCATTACCCTCCGGCTAATTACCGAAATTTTACTTCAAGGTTGACCACTTCCAATTTTCGGGTTGACTGACTTTCAAACTTGTTAACTAAAATCTGAGCAAGAAAAAAGTCCATTTTTTACACAAAAGCCGGATTATTATGTTTGCCAGATTGTAAGGAATTTAGTTAAAAAATTTTCAATTTTCAATTGTCTAAAATGTTACCACGATTTGAAATTTTGATTCTTTTACTACTCAATTACTCTCATCTTATTTTATCTTCAGCAAGTACATTTTTTGACTTCAAGATAAAGGACATCAGAGGAAAGGATCTGGATCTGTCTGAATTCAAAGGAAAGGTATAAAATATTAACTAATTCATATTTCAATATATTAATTAGTAATTACATTTCAACTAACATGAATCATAATCCTTANAAGGAAAGGTATAAAATATTAACTAATTCATATTTCAATATATTAATTAGTAATTACATTTCAACTAACATGAATTATAATACAGGTGAGTCTAGTAGTGAACACAGCAAGTCAATGTTCATTGACAGAATCCCATTTCAAATCTCTCAAGAGACTTCATGACATCCTCTCTTTTGGTGACAAATTCAATGTCATTGTCTTCCCATCTAATGATTTTGGAGAACAGGAACCATGGGATGAACCTGAAATTGAAGAATATATTAGAGGACACTTCAAGGGAGAGTTTCCAATTATGGCCAAAGGACATGTGATTGGTGATGAGTCATCAGGACTCTGGAAATGGATCACAGGTTCGCCTAACAAAATTCAAAATTATAAAGAATCATTCCGAACTTTCCTTAAATCTTTGTGTTTCTATAGAAACTGCGGCCGCACCCAAATGGAACTTTGGCAAGTATTTAATCAATCGAGAAGGTATGATTGTTAAATACTGGCCAGGAGAGACTACAGTTGAATCTATTTTCGATACCATCCAAAGTTTAGTAGATGGAACTGAGTATATTAAAGATACTACAATCCATCCAACTAAAATCTCTGATACTGGTGATACCCGTGGGGAAAGTGAGGATGAAAACATCGATGATACTCACAACAAAGATGAATTGTAAATTTTTATACTTCAAATCAATCTTTAATTTATTATTACTTGTTACTTTGTAGTTTAGTTTACTTATTTAGTAAACTTTTACAACTCCAAAGTTACTACCTTTGTCATTTACTAAGNTTACTTTGTAGTTTAGTTTACTTATTTAGTAAACTTTTACAACTCCAAAGTTACTACCTTTGTCATTTACTAAGATACCATTGTCAATTTTTGAATTGACAATATAACCTTAGTATGATACCTTCATACCTTAGTATCGAATTTTGGTACCCGTTGCGTGGTAATAATAATATGCATGGAATTGACACAAATTCATCTATTTGTGNGTTACTTTGTAGTTTAGTTTACTTATTTAGTAAACTTTTACAACTCCAAAGTTACTACCTTTGTCATTTACTAAGGTACCATTGTCAATTTTTGAATTGACAATATAACCTTAGTATGATACCTTGATACCTTAGTATCGAATTTTGGTACCCGTTGCGTGGTAATAATAATATGCATGGAATTGACACAAATTCATCTCAAAATTTTTGAATGAATTTGTTATAACAAAGTTTACTCAATTTTTTCATCTTCTTAATTGAAAAAATTCAGAAACTAAAACTAAAACTACTAACGATTGATTTTTCAATGACAAAGTTCAATAATAAATTAATCAAAATAATCCAGGCATTTTCGCTTAAGCCCATAATAGAAATTTAGTTACTACAAAATTAGTATTACAAAGTTTGAGAAAAAAAAAATCCGCAGAGAATTTTTTTTCACTGGAGTGTTTCATAAATTGGAATGATATCAGCTCCAGAAGGCAGTGATGATAAGAATTGGTTAAATGAACATGATTGGAAGACAAACCAATTCAAAGTCTTGTATGTCACTGGCAAATAGTGACAAAGTACACAAGAGAAGCAAACAAAGTAGATGTACGATAACAGAAAAAAAAAATCTCATCATTGGTTATACATACTAAAGTAGTAAAAAGTAAAGTACAGATTGCAAAACCCTTGGCTATGAGACACATCAATTAAATCTAATTTGGTCCAATTTTACACACAAAAAAAAAAAATTTATATTGTATGTAAGATTGGTGGTCTTGTAATAAACTGAGAGGTCCTTTCAAATCTCCCCAGTAGGAAGAATAAAAAAATTTCCATTAACGATCAAAATTCTTAATTTTAAAATTTTTTTGAATTTTTTAAAATAAAAAAAAAATTAAAAAAAAATAGTACTAAAAGAACAATTTCCTTCCCCTTGTGGATATTGAAACAACTTCAGTCTAGATTTTTTTTGTTTCTTATAGCCAAGGTTAAATATCTTCTTATAAAGGTTACACGTTTCTAAATAAGATCAGAATTTCATACAGATTCAAAAATTTTTTTGTACACACAAGTACACTAAATTTTTTGATATTTCTCAAGTGAGACTATACTTTAAGGTAAACCTTTCATAATGGATAGTTAATTATTCTAAACTAATCTTAAATTCTATTTAATATTAATATTTTACTTATTGATAAATAATGCTAACTTTGAACTAGTACTGTCGTTTGAGGATATAAAATAGGAACATTTGTTATAAGTGCTTCAATAACGCTTGTTCCAATCTTGAGTGTATTCAATGAGATTTCTGTTGGACAAATGACACTCGGTGTAAAAACTGAGGACAAATTAAAAGCTGTCATTCTATTTCTATCGCTGTTCAGACTCACACGATGGAGATGAAGTATTAGAAATTTTAGTGTTACTTGATGACTTGTTGGAAGTTTCTGTAGTAGATATCTTCTCAACATCTCTACTGTCAGAGGACCTGTCAAAATCAGAATAATACTTCATTTCATTGAACTTTTAGCAAAATTATATTAATAATTTTTATAAATTATTAATATATTTCTCTCTACGGCTTTAATGCCTCAAAAGATACGTTTTTAAACCCATTTTGTTGTCTCTTACCTTTAGCCGTGAGGAACCTTTGAAAGACTTCAGCCGTGACCAAGGGCTGTGAAAGTAGTCGTAAAAATAATTTTACCAAACAGCACATTGAGTGTATATCCAAATGAGCACTGAGATCAGTCGAAGTTCTTTCTGAAATCAATCAAGTAAAACTAATCAAACATTTTAGAAGAATATAAATTTTTTCAAGTGACGAAACACATGTCAGGCTCATAGTATACACTCGTAATAACAATAGAGTGAATCGAGACACTTGAGAATGATGGAGCAGAAGAAAAAGAAAAAGAAAAAAAAATACAAATCATTCATTAGTATTCACACCTTGTCCTTTTACTCTTCAATNGTAAAACTAATCAAACATTTTAGAAGAATATAAATTTTTTCAAGTGACGAAACACATGTCAGGCTCATAGTATAGACTCGTAATAACAATAGAGTGAGTCGAGACACTTGAGAATGATGGAGAAGANTCGAGACACTTGAGAATGATGGAGCAGAAGAAAAAGAAAAAGAAAAAAAAATACAAATCATTCATTAGTATTCACACCTTGTCCTTTTACTCTTCAATCCTTTCTGTCAACAGTCACCAAAACAATTAATCATCCACTTCTCATTATTATTTTCACTTGAATCATATCAAGAGTTAAAACTTGTAATCTTCACGCATATTCTAAATAAATGACTAAGGATTTTATAAACTCAACTTCGAACATTAACTTAGTTACGCTTTATGCTTTAACAAATATGAACGTGTTTAAGAAACCATTTAAGAAATTAGCAAACCCAATTCTCATCCTTGAGCTAAATATAACCACAAAAACAAGTTGCGAAATAGAAAATTAAAAAAGTTTACGAAAAAAATTTACTCATTCAAATTTAATTCATTTAAATTTAAATCTTTATCCCTCATTCAAATTAAAATTAAAATTAAAATTAAAATTAAAAAATCAACAAAAATTCTTAGAATTTTATAAAATTTTTGTCGATTTTTCATTTTTTTATCCCTTTTATTCACTTTTTTTTAAGTAGATTTTCTATTTAGTAGATTAATTTTAGAAATAGAATCAACATAATTTACACCTAATCTCTAAACATAATATATTATTTACTTATTANATTAAAATTAAAATTAAAAAATCAACAAAAATTCTTAGAATTTTATAAAATTTTTGTCGATTTTTCATTTTTTTTATCCCTTATATTCACTTTTTTTTAAGTAGATTTTCTATTTAGTATAGATTAATTTTAGAAATAGAATCAACATAATTTACACCTAATCTCTAAACATAATATATTATTTACTTATTANAAATTAAAATTAAAAAATCAACAAAAATTCTTAGAATTTTATAAAATTTTTGTCGATTTTTCATTTTTTTATCCCTTTTATTCACTTTTTTTTAAGTAGATTTTCTATTTAGTAGATTAATTTTAGAAATAGAATCAACATAATTTACACCTAATCTCTAAACATAATATATTATTTACTTATTATTCTTACCTTTTTCAAAAAGCAATTTGAGTCGTTCAATAAGCTCTTTAGATCCAGAAACACGATAAATCCCTTCAATTCCTAAACCTCGTTTTTCAATTTCTGTGATACATTTTTCGAGTACAAAGGGTACATTTCCTTTGGCTGCTTTCACTAAAAGTGTTAAATCTGCTCCAAAGATATGACTAATTGACTCAATTTCTGGCTCACAGTCAGAAAAAACCCTCTCAACACAAGACTCGTGAACGCTGAAGCAGCAATCTATATAAAACAAACAAAAAAAAAAACATCAAAAAATGGATAAATTAAAATCAATTTGCTCCAAAAAAAAAAAAAAAAAAAATTTAACATCAAATTAGATCAAAATCTATTTAACTCCTGCTGAAATTTTGAAATGGAAACATGAACACTAAGCAAAACAAAATTTTAGGTTAGTTACTGCTTAGTAAAATTAGTGATTTCCAGTGTGATTTTAGATTGTTTGTTGTCGCTTCGCTTAGCGACAACAAATAATCTAAAATCACCCTAAGATTTGATTAAGTACATATAAAAATCAAAAGTTTCATTTTATAAGGTTACCTTTACATCGAAGTCCTTGACTAGACAATCCCCATAGAAAATTTTGGCAAATTTGACATGTTGATAGCCCTTGGAAAGTATGAATCTGGAAAGAGTGAGATTTTAAATCAAACTGCTTCCGGCGTTCCTAAAATCAAAAAAAAATATGAATACAATTAATCAGATGAAAATATCCAAAATACCTAACAACCTAACAACCTAACAACCTAAAAAATATGAATACAATTAATCATATGAAAATATCCAAAATACAATTAAGTGTCAGAGGTNTACCTAACAACCTAAAAAATATGAATACAATTAATCATATGAAAATATCCAAAATACAATTAAGTGTCAGAGGTCATATGAAGCAGTTAATAATCATTTCTACATTTTAATTTACATTAATAAAACATTATATCTCTGCATGTGATTCAATTATGGGTTTCTATTTTTCGTTCTAAAAATCTAAAAATCCTAAACTTATCCCTTCTTCTCGTACTTAAGTACTCTCTCTCTCTCCATTGTCTCTTCCTATACTAAGGGAAGTGGACATTGATTTATGAACAAAAACTTAAGTTCATTCTCTCCTTGAATGAACAAACGTGTAAAAAAAAAAAAGAAAAAAAAAAAGTTACATAGTAGAAGAAACAAGCCACGACGTTAGAAGCAAAGACATTGAAGCAAAGAACTGAATTCAACAAGTCGTGACTTTGTACATTTCATCGAGTTTCGTCTTCATCGACTCAAATGAAATCTCTGCAAAAATTGAAAAAAATAAGAAAAAAAAATAAGAAAAAAAAAATAAGAAAAAAAAANACTCAAATGAAATCTCTGCAAAAATTGAAAAAAATAAGAAAAAAAAATAAGAAAAAAAAAATAAGAAAAAAAAATAAGAAAATAAAACAGTAAATCCTCGTCGTAAAGGACTAACAGTTTACACTAATAATTAGTCTAANAAAAAAAAATAAGAAAATAAAACAGTAAATCCTCGTCGTAAAGGACTAACAGTTTACACTAATAATTAGTCTAAAATTTTATAATATAGTGTAAAAATCTCTGTAATTGAAACCCTAGTATAGTATTCTACAAAGAAATTCTTATCGGTACCCCTAACGAACTGAATATTCAAACATTTTCTAATTTCTATGGTTGAATTTCAATTATAAAATTTTCACGGGACTCATGAATGAGTCGGTATTTCAAAAAAGCCATGAATTCAGACACACCCTGTGCATAAAATTCTAATCAAAAATGAATTTCTTCATATTAAGTCTTCATCTGTTAGTATTAGCTTACAAAGTTTACAACTTGAGATGAGTTACATAGAATTATGAATAATTCTAAACATTTTCCATTAACTCACTCCTTTTCTTCTCATTGTTATTATATAATAAAAAAAAAAAGATTGAGAACACCTGGGTTTTCTCCATTGGACAACACTCTGACACTAAACAGATTTTTTCATAATCTCAGATTTTCTCATAATCTCAGATTTTCTCATAAATACTCTCTTTGTATCACATAAATCTAACTATAAAGAATCTCTGACAGAGTTTATAATTTTATGAATTCAAATCTAATATTAGTTAACAAAATCAAAAAAATATGAATACAATTAATCATATAAAAATATCCAAAAATTAATGTTATTAGATAGCAATTAAAAAAAAAATTTTTTTTTTTCAAATTTTTTAAATCTTATGTAATCAAAAAAAAAACCTATAAAATTTTTTTTTTTTTCAAAATTTCTAAATCTTATGTAATCAAAAAAAAAAAAAAAACATAAAAAAAAAAATTTTTTTTTTCCAACTTACCACAGAAGTNAATATTAGTTAACAAAATCAAAAAAATATGAATACAATTAATCATATAAAAATATCCAAAAATTAATGTTATTATATAGCAATTAAAAAAAAAATTTTTTTTTTCAAAATTTTTAAATCTTATGTAATCAAAAAAAAACCTATAAAATTTTTTTTTTTTTCAAAATTTCTAAATCTTATGTAATCAAAAAAAAAAAAAACCCATATAAAAAAAAAATTTTTTTTTCCAACTTACCACAGAAGTTCTAGAAACCGTTGAAGCAACAGTGGGACTAGGAGAAGCAGAATTCTTTCTAAATCGTAGACTCCCATGAGTATAACCGGAATGTATCATTTGATTGGTCCGATTGAAACTAATCCCATTCGTCATTCCTCCATTGTTAATAACTGGTGAAGGAGTACTCATTTTATGGAATCTTGTGAGGTCAACCATGAGGTCAATATATGAACCTGCTTTTTGGTCTAGATAGAGTGTAATGAGACCTTCTTGTACCAATTCCTGAAGGGATCCATATGACTTGTTTTTATCCCCAACATAGAAAAAACCCGTACTGTCATCCCACGAGAGTATGAAATTTTTCAGCTGTCCACCAAACCTACATCAAAAAACATCAAAAAAAAAAACAAGAAAAATATCATTTTTATGAAAATTCAGAGAACAATACTTGAATTTAAATGTTTTATACAATAATACTTATACCTCATTTTCTACAAAAACTNGAAAATTCAGAGAACAATACTTGAATTTAAATGTTTTATACAATAATACTTATACCTCATTTTCTACAAAAACTATCTTACAATTATATAAAAAATATATTAGACAGTTTTAAATGAGTGATGGTGTCGCATCTCAGAGTGGTATCGTATCTTACTCCGCCCACCAATACCACTCTCCCTTCCCTTTTTCGGAGATACGATGCCACGGCATGAGATACGGCGTGGTATCCTCCGTAGGAATCGATAAGATACGGAGGGAGATGCTACTCCGCATCGTATCTCACTTTACTCCAATCAACCATATGAGACAAGGATACAACTCAAGTTTCTTGAACAGATGAACACCAAATTCAAAAAAAAATTATTAAAATTTTCTTTTACTTTTTTTTTGATGTCTGAATTGATTTTTTGTTTTAAAAATTCCTTGAATTTGTAACCGACCAACAATTATCTGGTATAGTACCGAAGCGCCTGTTCTCGTAATTTGATGACACAAAATCGAAGGTAAATAATAAATTCAACAATTTATAAAACAGAAATTTTGATTTCCGGCATACTAATTATTACAGATATTTCGTGCTAAAAAGCCTCGAATATCCTATTCCACAAAAATGGAAATCAAACTGGTTCAACTTTGTATTCAATTGAACCCGTTTAAGTTTGGAATGGGTGGAAGTTAAAAATGGTTTGGTTGAAGTTTTCGCACCATCGCAGCTACATTCCTTAAACATCCTTATTTATTTTCAATACACATTTCAAAAATCAACATTCAGCAAATAAGAAAATTAAATGTAAATTTAAAAAAAATCTCCAATTGTTTTGAATTCAAACAATTTGCCTCCAAAAACACTGCAAATGAAAACCAAGTGGATTTCGATACGCCGATACGATGCTACAAAATTTAAAACTAGTCAGTGGTATCGTATCTTTGCGTCGTATCTTATCTCTCGTTACGATACGGATGAGATACCACGATACGATGCCACTCTCATGTAAAACTGTCTAATATAAATTATATAATTAAATTATTATAGTTTCTACCTAACTACGCATAAAATCAACCCACTCTACCTCACAACTAAAGAAATAAAAAAAAATTTTTTAAGATTAATATCATTACCATTGCAAATTTCCTAATTTGGAACTTTAAAACTTATTATTGCAAAATCTTCAAGTTGATAAAAATTCAGTTGGAAAGTCCCAAATTTAAAAAAAAACCTTAACAAATTCGTTGTTCTGCATTAAACTAATGGATTAATTTTATAAAAATTTTTGTCATTTCGACAACATGTATCACCATAAAAATAAAACTTTATGGTGACTCTTCTAACTCGTCTCTAATCCCACTAACGTGCAAAATATAACTATACAAATTTCATAATCTACCCTAATCTCCAAATATGGCTAATTTCTATCTCACTCACTCTATTGACCCACCTGGATTTTCTCACTTTATATAATCACTTCTAACAATTTCTTGTATCTCTCCTACCTTACAAAAACTAATACTTGACCTTTTGTAGTCAAATCTAACCCCCCATGTCAAATCAAAGGAACCTAATCATCCAAACCTACAATCATCCTTCTACAACAACCATCCACTCAATTCTACTGTAGAATTTCTACACAAACAGGTTTCAAAAGAATGAACAAGGTTAANTTCTACTGTAGAATTTCTACACAAACAGGTTTCAAAAGAATGAACAAGGTTAAGAAAAAATAAAATAAAAATTTAATAACAATCTCAGTCTCAAGTCAGTTCAATTCAAGTTGAATTTAAAGGGCGGGATTCTTTTATAATACAGAAAACAAAACTTTTCAGTAATTTAAGATATCTACAATAACAGAATTCTGTCAGGCGTAATTTATCCGCAAGATGAACTTTTCCAACTGTATAATTTACTCAAGAAGAAAAGAAGATGGATGGATGACCTTCCTACATATTATGTCAATTAGAATTTGAACAAATAAACATTTTTAGTTTTAATTTTAGGTTGTTAGGTTGTTAGGTTTAGTTTCTAACGAAAAAGTGTCATGAATGTGCTAGTTTCAATAACTCCAAAAAATTAAATGATAACCATTGACCTATGAAACTATAAAACTTGGACTCTTGCTCTCTTCCTTGACTGACAGGTCAAAAAAAAAAAAAAAANCATTGACCTATGAAACTATAAAACTTGGACTCTTGCTCTCTTCCTTGACTGACAGGTCAAAAAAAAAAAAAAAAATTTTTTTTATTTGCAAAAAAAAAAAATAAAAAAAAAAAAAATTGCAAAAACATATTTAGCCTCCAGTTCTTTCTGACCAATAATGCTCTCAACATTTCAAAAGTTAANCATTGACCTATGAAACTATAAAACTTGGACTCTTGCTCTCTTCCTTGACTGACAGGTCAAAAAAAAAAAAAAAATTTTTTTTCATTTGCAAAAAAAAAATAAAAAAAAAAAAAATAAGGNAAAAAATTTTTTTTCATTTGCAAAAAAAAAATAAAAAAAAAAAAAATAAGGAAAAAAATTGCAAAAACATATTTAGCCTCCAGTTCTTTCTGACCAATAATGCTCTCAACATTTCAAAAGTTAAAAATAAGTCTAAAAGATTATACCTATTTAAATCACCATTCACCAACACAAAAAAAAATCTACCTAAAAGAAAATTGCCTAAACAAAACTAGTCGTCATTGATGTAAGTTGTTTCAAAATTTACAATGTCATTGACTCATGACCAGAAGCCCCTACTTCCGCTTATGTAAAAAAAAAAAAAAAAAAAAAATTTTTTAAACTCCCACTCGTGACAACGCAAAAGCAAGAAGAAAAGAGTTGAGGAATCATTTTTGTCGTAGGTACATCTTCGTATCACGACATACTTGATTTTAAAAATGAGAAATGAAGTGGACAGGAGATTAGATTAACNAATCCGAATTGGACTCCCAATGCGGATTCGGAAAGTGGATTCGGAAACCTGACGGACTATAAACAGGCCATTATGACAAAATACTCAGAAATTGCCAGTGTTAGAAAAAATGAGCATTTTTTTAGCTCCGAGGTGAAAAAAAAAACCACTTTAGTGAAAAAAAAAACCCACAAGAAACTGCAAAAAATGCATAAAATAAGTATAAGCATGNCCATGAAGTTGAGAATAATTTCTTCTTGGATCAACCTTATGACTTAGGAATGGATTTTTTTTAAGGAATAACAATAAAAGCTTTCAGTCACTTTTGTCACATGGATCATGGATATGACTGATTACTATGGTGGTCCTGTCCGACAGGTATCAAATCTTCACATCTATATTCTATGAACATCTACTTCAGTACTGAGTCAGTCTCTCGCATTATTATTAAATTTACCATTATTCATCAATCAAAAAAAAACCTAGAGCTAAATCCAGCCAAAATGAAAATGAAACTGATAAAACAAACAAAAAAAAAAAAAAAATGAGCGATAGCCTCTACTCTTCAGCTATCATCGCAGAATTGAGTATTTTGGCAAGGTCTTTTATCTTTTAGTTCGTTAAACTTCAACAGATCTTAAAAAAAAAGTGAAAAAGTTCAACCCTTATGGCCTGTTTATANAAGTGAAAAAGTTCAACCCTTATGACAAAATACTCAGAAATTGCCAGTGTTAGAAAAAATGAGCATTTTTTTTAGCTCCGAGGTGAAAAAAAAACCACTTTAGTGAAAAAAAAAACCCACAAGAAACTGCAAAAAATGCATAAAATAAGTATAAGCATGCGCAGATAACGCGGGAAGGTTAATTTTTATCGGGTTAAAAAAAAAATGAAATTTCCCGTCAATCGGAGTCTGAAAATAAATCAAACTAGTAAATTTTATTACAAACAAAACAACTGGATAATTTTTAAAAGCAAGGGAGGGATATTTAATGTGCTTTAAAATTTAATTGGAAACTTTTTTTACTGACAAATTTGTTACCACTGCGGTTCTGGGACTCGAACCCAGATACACCANTGTCACTGTGGGACTCGAACCCAGATACACCATTTTCCGGACAGTGTGAACACAATATGACCACGGTGGTCCCAGCTTTTTAAAAATAATTAAAAAATCTGCATGCGTCCTTTATTTACAAAACAACTGTATAACAATATTATAAAAATAATTGTTAATTGACCCGACTAAGATAAGATACTGATAGATAACCGCTTTTGCTGCTAATTTCGAAATTTGCCTCATTTTTAAATTTTTGCATATTTGCATTTTTTTCACTAGCCACAGCCGGGTTGCATTTTATGCATTTTGGCATAGTTTTTTTTTTTTTTTTTTNAAAATAATTAAAAAATCTGCATGCGTCCTTTATTTACAAAACAACTGGATAACAATATTATAAAAATAATTGTTAATTGACCCGACTAAGATAAGATACTGATAGATAACCGCTTATTTCGAAATTTGCCTCATTTTTAAATTTTTGCATATTTGCATTTTTTTTCACTAGCCACAGCCGGGTTGCATTTTATGCATTTTGGCATAGTTTTTTTTTTTTTTTTTCATTTTTTTTTTGCGCATAGGTGGAAACACTGTAAATTGCACACTAAATACATAAGTGATTCAACAATAACAACAATGCCCCAATAAAAGATTTTTTAAATACTGACCAGATTCACAAAAAAAAAATTTATATTCAAATCTCAGTTGAATTTTTCTTTTCTTAACGCATCGTGAATCCAGATTGACAAAATTTAAAATTCGGGACTCAATTCTAACCAAAATACTCAATCCCACTAAACTAAATTTCATTCAATAAAATTAAAAATTTTGATTCAAAATTTTCTAAAAAAAAAAAAAAAAAAAAAAAAAAAACCAACCTGAAAGTGAGTAAAAAGTCTTCATCTTGAGGATCCCTTTTTCTAACCAGAAAATGTCCATCTTTGAGGAGGAGTTGTGTAGTTTGTGCGTGAGAAAGATATCCATGGAATGCTTTTCCGAAAGGATTCTCATCACTAAGATCCATTATCGATGATTCTTGTTCCCAAGGATTTTCTCCAAAAAGTCTCTCTCTTGTCCCTTCAATTATTGTATTAGAAGTACTCACATCCCTCAGTATGTTACCACGACTTGTCGTTGTCTCTAGTTTCTCTTCACTTGAATTTCCATTGGATGGGAGTCTTTCGGATGAAGTTGTTGATGTCGTTGAGCCGGAACTAGACGAAAGGAGATGAAGTGGGCGAAGTTCGTCATCTGGACTTAAGGAATGATTCCATTCGTCACGACAGTCAATACATACTGCTCTTGGAGCCTCACTAACTAGTTTTAACACTCAAAAAATAAACCCACAAAGACAAAAAATTAGTCATAAAAATAAAAATTTCAATAATAAATTTTTTACCAATTCAAAAAAAAAAATGTATTCAATCTGATATAATTTTAGTATCATCTTTAGACAATTTTAAGCTGCCATAAGTAAAAATTGAGTAAGGCGTCAACAAGTTATATTTTAACTATAAATCTCTGTCGGTCCACAAGACATATCTGACAGACTCCGAAATTTCATCTTTTCCATTTACCATCATCACTTGAGTCAACAATAAAACAGACACCAAACAAGAGCGGGTTAATAAAATTAAAAAACAACTTAAGACACTTCTCACCAGATACACAAATACACACTTTTTATTTTTATTTTTTTACTAAACCCAAAGTATTATCCATACCCCAATATTACGTTAATTTACTTTATCCAACAACTTACACACAAATCTATTATCTACCATCCTTGCCAATTTTCAAAGTGCAAAAACTAATCTTTTGTATTAAAATTTTATTACAAAAGTAGTCTAAATTTGTTTAAATTTGTTACCGAGTTGTAAGAAAAACTCAAGTCCATTGTCACTATTTACTTATTCATTTTAATTTTATTACTCTTTTAGCAATGACTAACAAGTAACTAAATTAAATGTTAAACTTTTTCTTGTCTTATGTCATTAACTGTACTTTCAGTAACAACAATAAAAAATTAAACCTTTTTTTCAAAATATTCCTACATTAACATTTTNTCATTAACTGTACTTTCAGTAACAACAATAAAAAATTAAACCTTTTTTTCAAAATATTCCTACATTAACATTTTTAATTTAGCAACGCAGGAACCTTCTTCAAGTGATAATCATAATATTCGCAACTCTCCGCCATTGAAATTGAAACATGTATTATAGACAGAGTGCACTCTTTAGCGCTAAATAATTCAACTTGCTTAGCGCTAAATTCAACTTGCTTAGCTCTAAATTCAACTTGCTTAGAGCTAAATAGCAGTTTTAGCGAAAATAGCAGTTTTAGTGAAAATAGCGCTAAATAGTGCTAAGTAGTACTAATTACAAAGTTTTTTTTAATAATCCGCTTAGTAAAAGCGGGAAATTTGAAATTTGAAAATCAAAATCAGGTGTGAGCATTGCTTTGATACATCAATCTATTAATTCGTTGAAGTTTCAGACCAAAAATTGGTAAGTATTTCAAAATTAAGATTCCATAACGCTGGAAGCAAAAAAAAACAAGTCCCTCGACTCTTGTTTACCTTTTTTTTTAAATCATATTCCGCGCTATGTTTCAAAATTTTTTAATTTAGCAGTGCTATTTAGCAGCAACGGTCAATAGCGCTAAATAGCAGTAAATAGCGCATTGCTAAATTTGCTATNCAGCCTAGGCTTATTACAGTATTTACACTTTGCCTTAGGCAAAGGCCAATTTCTTCCAATTGCTCGTCGTCCATTCTTCGGCTGGATAATTGAGTGTAGAAAGTGTAAATTGAAAATTTTTGGCAATGGGAAGAGAAAACTTGAATTTGCTTCTTAAGTTGACTTTGCTTAATTAAATCCAAAAGTTAATTACTGAATGATGAGTTAAAGATTATTTAGTAAACAAAGTTTAAGAAATTGAATAGTTAAGTTATTTAATTGAATTAAGTAATTTCAGCAACAAATGAGCTATGAAAAAGTTCAATCATTTCAACTTTCAAATAGCCAACGACAACCTGATGAGCAGATAAAGTGTAAATATAATTCTTCGTCTGAAACTTCGGCAAGACTGACGCCATGCCAACGCTTGGCCAAAGTGAAAATTTAGAAGATACGATTCTCTGGACGATAATCAGGATGAGAGGTGGGGAAAGCCAATGTCTAAATCCGGCGTTAAGAGCGCACACTGATTATAAAACAACAATAATTTTTATAAATTTAGATTAATAAATCTACGAGAAAAAGAATCTGCTACCACTAAAAAACTTTTTAGAATAAAAATTTCTTAGAATAATTATTGAATTTTTGGGTGTGGCACTCACATTGGGAAAATGTTTCTTGCAACACAGAAGCAAGGCGCGGTTCAAAGTATACACAAAAAAAAATTTACCTTGGCTCATCAAAAATAATCTCAATTTAAGTGGTAAGAAAAAATAATAATCCTTATCCCTTTCTATCCCAATTTTGATCAAAATAATCCACTCTAACAATGGATATTTCTTACCATCACGCAACTCTATAAAAATTAAATTTTTGATTGTTTTTTAATCCATTTAGTAATGACAGTAATAAAAATCCTTTACACAATTGAAAATCAAACTATCTAAAAACTAATAAATAAAAAATAAATACTCAAATTTCTTACCATTAACCTCAACCAAATAAAAAAAAAAAAAGTACCGTCTGGTTTCTACTAAAGTATTCAAGTGGAGATTTGTGAGATTAAAAAAAAAGTATGTAAAAATTCCGTTAGATTTAAATAATAAAAATTAAAACTAAAACTAAAACTAAAACTCTTCAATTGAATTTCAATTATATCAGATTTCACTAGTTTTAGGTACTTTTTTTCTCCAAAAAAAACATTGCAAATATTGAGTCATTAATATCACGTCAGATGAATAAAGTAAGCTTATCATCTAACAGTGAAAAGTGACGAATGATGAATGTTTTTATTTTTCTCAGTATACTTTTTTTATTCCTAATGTATTAAAAAATTCTGTTATTATCATAAAGGAAGAAAAAATGAGGCTAAAAGATTAATGGATTGAAAACACTACATCTTCTACAAAATTAACAAAAAAAAATTATTTTTNAAAAATGAGGCTAAAAGATTAATGGATTGAAAACACTACATCTTCTACAAAATTAACAAAAAAAAATTATTTTTTTATTTAAAATTGACTACCCTCAAAAATTATTTATACCCTTGCTCATTAAATAAGATTGTGTTTTTCGTTAGTTGACTTAACCCGTTCTTCAACTCAAAATTACCTAGAGGAGGTCCTTCCTTACAATTCAAGTTTTAATGAGTCTTTTCAAAAAAAAAATCCTTCACGAATTTATAATATCTCATTTCTATCATTATCATCCCAAGTTGTGATTCACAACTCGGAAATTTACTTCACAAAATTCAAAAATTCTTATTTTTTCTCAAAAATCCTTATTTTTTCTCAAAAAATCCTTATTTTTTCTCAAAAAATCCTTATTTTTTCTCTCAAAAAATCCTTATTTTTTCTCAAAAAATCCTTATTTTTTTCTCAAAAAATCCTTATTTTTTCTCAAAAATCAAAAATCCTTATTTTTCTCAAAAATCCTTCTTTTTCTCAAAAATCCTTATGTTTCTCAAAAATCCTTATTTTTCTCAAAAATCCTTATTTTTCTCAAAAATCCTTATTCTTCTCAAAAAATCCTTATTTTTTCTCAAAAATCCTTATTCTTCTCAAAAAATCCTTATTTTTCTCAAAAATCCTTATTCTTCTCAAAAAATCCTTATTTTTCTCAAAAATCCTTATTCTTCTCAAAAAATCCTTATTTTTCTCAAAAATCCTTATTCTTCTCAAAAAATCCTTATTTTTCTCAAAAATAAAGCTTCCAAATAAAATTATATTTTAAATAATTTCATTTTCATTTGAAAATTTGAAAAAAAAAAAAAAACTTTTGCTTACATTGTGTCTTCCAAAGAGCTGTAGGAATCTTTCGATCCATCATATTCGTCTTAGTAGAATTGAGCCCCGTTCCTGATGATAAAAAAAAAATCATACAAAAAATTATTATTGGCAGGCTAAAAGTCAGGGTTTGAGACAAGAGTTACGTCGTGTCCCATTGCCACAAAAATGACATGAAACCACTGGGATTGTGAACAATTGCCAAAAACTATTAATCCTCTTTTCTGAATATTTAAAAACATCCTTGAGAACAGGACTAAAAGAAGCAAAAAAAAAAATGAAATAATAAAATGAATGAGGTAACGCATCAACAGTCTTCTCAACACACTCAAATATACTATAACTATATAAAATAAAAAATCCATTGTTTTTTAAAGATAATTTCTAATTTCTCCTGTGGTTTGACTCTTGAGTCTTGACATTCTTGAGTGACAACAGAGTGGCAGAGGATCAATAAAATTTGGCAAAAAATGTCAAAGGAAATTGAACAAATTGTTGAATCACTCAAAAAAAAAAAAAAAAAACTTACCCATGCTACGCACACACGCAGTACACCCAAAAAGACAGCTTGTCAAAACAAATACTTTTTGGAGGAAGTGTGTAGAACTACAATTTCCGGTTAGAATTTACCTATTCACCACCAAGTTTTTTTATCTTCTTTTAACAAAAGGTAGTGGATAACGAACTAGAGTTGAAAAGAAGTTTCACATGACACTCGATGTTAACTGGTAATAATTGATTGTAGAGAGTATTGAGAGTAATTTGTTGACTCATTGAGTCTCTCTATCCATATTACTCTGACACAATCCATTGTTTCGTAAATTATTTATCATTTCATTCATCTTGTTCTCTGAGAAGTAATCCGTCTCTTCAAATCCACTTCAATTGAGTTCAATTGAAGAATCAGGAGAGTTGAAAGGAGTTCAAGCTCAGTAATAATTGAATTGATGAATTTTAAACTTATATATTCTCTATAGTACCACTTAAATCTTCTTAAGTTAATTCTTAATTCCATTAGACCAAAGTAAGACCATTCCTTTTAAAATATTACTCTCTCAGTCAGTAATATTTCTGTCGTCTCCATATAGTCTGTAAAGAGAAAAAAAAAAAAAAAATCAGCAATATCATAAAATTATTACAAAATACTTACTCAGCAATTTTAATTTCACTTCCGTAAAGTGTAAATATGGACTTTTTCAATCATTTTTACAGGTTACAAAAAAAATTTTAATTTTTAAAAATTCATAGAATAATTCAAAAATTCATAGCATAATTCCAAAATTCATAACATAATTCATCGTAATTCAAAAATTCATAGCAAAATTCAAAAATTCATAGCATAATTAAAAAATTCATAGCATAATTCAAAAATTCATAGCATAATTCAAAAATTCAAAGCAGAATTCAAAAATTCAAAGCATAATTCAAAAATTCATAGCATAATTCAAAAAATTCATAGAATAGCACACAGTGTATTTAGATTTTTCTATGATATTCCTATCTCCTTAACTATTACTATTACACTTCACACTTTCTGCATCCTTGTCGAAAAAAAAAGTCAAGTAAATCAACAGTCATGCCATTAGTTATATGAAAAAGAGAATTTTGGTGACCTACCACCNTAATTCAAAAATTCATAGCATAATTCAAAAATTCATAGCATAATTCAAAAATTCATAGCATAATTCAAAAAATTCATAGAATAGCACACAGTGTATTTAGATTTTTCTATGATATTCCTATCCCCTTAACTATTACTATTACACTTCACACTTTCTGCATCCTTGTCGAAAAAAAAAAAGTCAAGTAAATCAACAGTCATGCCATTAGTTATATGAAAAAGAGAATTTTGGTGACCTACCACCGGAACTGACGTATTTTGTAAAAAAAAATAATCCTATCGTATTTGTATTTGTATTTTTTTTTTTGATTAATGGACTTTAGTGGGGTTGCCTGGAGTAAAAAGATATGAAACATGAGACATGCATTACNTCATGCCATTAGTTATATGAAAAAGAGAATTTTGGTGACCTACCACCGGAACTGACGTATTTTGTAAAAAAAAAATATAATCCTATCGTATTTGTATTTGTATTTTTTTTTTGATTAATGGACTTTAGTGGGGTTGCCTGGAGTAAAAAGATATGAAACATGAGACATGCATTACNTTTTTTTTTTTGATTAATGGACTTTAGTGGGGTTGCCTGGAGTAAAAAGATATGAAACATGAGACATGCATTACTCTCATCAAATTTCAAACAGAACACTCTTACATAGTTCAAAAAAAATGTACGTATAACTCAAATGATATTGGAATTGGTCGAATTTTTTGCATTGCACAGATGTTGATGATTGTTTGCACAGTGGTAATCTAATTTATAATTTATTTATAATATATTATAATTTATTGTTATAATTTATATATTTCCTTTCCACTTTGAATTCAATTCAATTCTCTCTCACCTATAAGTTAGAAATGAACTGATTTCACTTTATTTTCATATATTTTCACTTTTTATTTCAATTTCAATTTCAATTTCAATTTCAATTTCAATTTCACTTCATTTTCATTTTCTTGAAAGTTTCTCTCGCTTCAACTTTCAAAAATGAAGTTTTTTTATGAAAGTTTCAAGTCTAAATGGACAAAAAAAAAGACTTAAATGAACAGGAAATGAAATTCAGTTGAAATGAAAAAGACGTGGAAGATTCTTATTTTGAATTAAATTAAAAAATTGAAAAAAAAATATAAANATTCAGTTGAAATGAAAAAGACGTGGAAGATTCTTATTTTGAATTAAATTAAAAAATTGAAAAAAAAATATAAAATTGAAAGATTGAATTCATGAAGTATAAACTAAGTTATAAGTCTTCTATTTTCTCGTTAGCAAAACAGAATTNAAATTGAAAGATTGAATTCATGAAGTATAAACTAAGTTATAAGTCTTCTATTTTCTCGTTAGCAAAACAGAATTTATACTATACGATTGTCATAATAATAATACTGTGTATAACTTTCGGGTACTTGTTATATGTACTAACTATCCCAACACCCTAGGTTTCATAAACTAGCTTCCGACCGGAAGTAAATGTTTGGTTAAGCGTGTTGAAAGTGCAAGAAATCAAAGAAACTCCATTTGGATGTCAAATAAACTTATCATAAATTAAAAAGTATTCGTTACAGCAGTAGAAGAGTGTGAAAGTGTGATCTTAGCTGGGTTGCAAAATTCTGTAAACTATAAATTATCTCTTAAGATAATAATTATTGTAACTCACACAAGGTAAAATATGGGTTAGATTAAAATTTTGATTTACCTTTATTTACTCCGGAGACTATAGGTTGGCAGTTGTTATGGGAGTAATACAAGCACTTCCGGTTCTAATCTAGGTTTTTAGACTATTACAAAAGCAACAGTATTCTCACTGCTGTCTCTCCCCCTCTCGTATCGATGGCAGTTTCTGAAATAAAAGCAGAAATTATTATTATTCTAGACGAGAGTTGATCCAACTTCACTCTTCTCAACGTCATTGACAACTGAAGTGGGTACATGAGTCGAGGGAAGAGCATGTACGGCAGAGTGAACAGAGCAGAAGGATACGTAATGTACGGAGTAATTACACGATCCCGTTTTCTCATAGAAAAAAATATACAGTAAAACTCGGCAGAAGAACAATCATTGATTCTGATTACAACTATTTTTTCTATTATAATAGTTGAGAATTACCTTTGGAGTGCAAATTGGTGAAACATAGCCCTGGGCCATGTTATGTTTCACCAATTTTTTAGGTCTTGAATCAAGACTCTTGATCAATCAGTCGTTTACAATAGACCGGCTCTTTCATTTCGTATACTTATAAAAAAAAGTAAAGTACTTTACCCTAAATGATTCGAGCATCCAAATTGTATTCGTATCTGATTAGTCCAAAGAATAATTCGAATATTTTAAACGACTAGAAGTAACCTAAACAACGACTCAACAAATTGTTCAGGTTTACTGTAATACGCGACTCGTTTTTTAAAGACAAACGAAATAGGCGAACGAATAGCTGTTAGGTTGTTACTTGTTAGGTCTTTGTAAAATACAAATAATCCAATGTTAATGTCATTATCTGTAATTCAAAAAACCAGCTTCATTGCTAATACTTAACAAATCTTTCTAGTAGTCTTAATTACAACAATGAAATTTGAAACTAAAACAAAGACATTATCTAAATATGCCTTAATTTCATTTCATATAAGTGGAAATCTTACCAACCAAATTTTACTGTACCTCACTTATTCAGCCGTCTCTCTCCGTCAGTGGAAGTACACGAAAAAGTGTAAGCCTAAGCCTACTATAACCAAAAAAAAATCATTGGTGAGAATGAGCGTCGTATTCTGCTGCAGCACAACACATGCACCCCTTTGCGCTGCCAAACAATAGAGATAGAAAATAACAATTACTATTTTCAGAACCTTCCAATTCCAATAAGAATGAAGAATAGAGTGAGATAGGATATTTCACAATTACCTGAGACAGCACAGAACTGACGAGCAGAGGCTGAGACTGAAGCTGAGACTGTGACTGATACACTATTACATTATTGTATAGTATTATTGTAGTGTAGCAGATAGCAGACAGAAAGGAGGTCAATTAAAATGGTCAATAATCAAGCCGTCTGCCAAAATCTCATCGTCCATCATCATCAGACCATCAGAGGAAAAAAAAAGTTCTTAAACTTACAGATATGGGATGGGTTGTAGAATTTCTAGTCAAATCTCAGAGCACAGCCACATCCACTAATAAACTCCCTATAAAAAGACTCTAAACTTACTGTTTACTGGTGAGGTGAGACTTGACATCTGAACTGAGCACGAATAAGGCACCAAACAACGATTGATGAAAAACGTTATCAACGATAGCGATGAGCGATAAACTTAGCTATGAGCGATGAACTTAGCGATGAGCTATGGACTTAGCGATGAGCTATGGACTTAGCGATGAACTGAGCGATGATGAGCGATGAACATATGAAATAAAAATGACGACGAGAAACTTCGTTTTTTTATTGCACACTCACACTTGTTAAAAATAAATCGGACTTTGTCTATTGTTCGAGTTGGCGCCTTTTTTCTTGTTTTTGAATTTGGCGTCATAGTCTATTAGCGGTAAATTTTTAAATTTTGAGGACGTATACCATGCGCATGCGCAAATTTTGATGACATTTACCATGAGCACGCGCATGCGTTAATTTTGATGACATTTTCCATCCGCATGCGCATGGCTATCCATGAAAAAGAATTAAACATACTTGGCGCAAAAATTCAAATGAACCAATCGGAATTAACTTCATTAAAAAAAAAATCTGATTGGCTAAATTTGAACTACGTTGGTTCAAACTTAGCAAAAGTTGTATTTTATGATAAATTATCATGAAATTATCTACTCTAACATTATGTACTATTACACCACTACACTTCATTTATACCTATGGCTATAAATAACGAAAAACGTAGATTTCAACTACTGAAATCAATCGCTACAACTAGAAAAATTAAAAAACTATGAAAACTTCTGAAAAGAGTCTATAGTACGAGTACATCTGCCTGTCATTAAAAACTATCCAAGTGGGAATAATTACTGACAGGAAATCCAAGTCTTCTTTTTGTCACATGTCATCTTNAGTTATCTACTCTAACATTATGTACTATTACACCACTACACTTCATTTATACCTATGGCTATAAATAACAAAAAACGTAGATTTCAACTACTGAAATCAATCGCTACAACTAGAAAAATTAAAAAACTATGAAAACTTCTGAANAAAAAACGTAGATTTCAACTACTGAAATCAATCGCTACAACTAGAAAAATTAAAAAACTATGAAAACTTCTGAAAAGAGTCTATAGTACGAGTACATCTGCCTGTCATTAAAAACTATCCAAGTGGGAATAATTACTGACAGGAAATCCAAGTCTTCTTTTTGTCACATGTCATCTTTCAATTCTTGACATCTTCTTCACAGATGTGATGTTTTGAAACTTATCCGAGTCTTAACAGAGGTCAAACCTTCACAACATAAAATTAAGCTGTTTATCTTCTATAAACATAATACCCCCCTCCCTATCAATTTCATAACAACAACGTAAAGAAAAATTTATTAGGAAGTTTTTAATAATCAGAAAAAAAAATTCAACTAATGAAATATGCTATGTAGCTAAATTTTAGCAAGAAATTTTGCCAAATTCAATCAAATTAATAAGTAGGCAAAGTTGCATTGAAATATTCATCTATATTGATGTTTGAAACCCCTCCGAAGTAGTCGCGTACTAGAATATTGACTATTTCTAATTTTGCACAGAACCAAGCATGACCTAGATAAAATAATTTGTTTCAATAAAAAAATACTCAAAAATTCTAAATGAAAGGTTATACTTTTTGGCCAAGTAGACATGATAGGGTGTTTGTAAAAAATGGCAGCTTTCGCAAATTTTTCTTCGCTAGACCCTATTTTGAGCTAAAAAAAAACGATAAAAAAAGTTGATCATATTAATTTTTTGATTTCAATTTGCAAAATGACATTCATTACCTTCACTATGTGACCTGTAATTGACACAATTGCACATCGTGGGTCTTCAGGATCGTATTTATGAGAATCACAATAGGTTCCTTGAGCCAATGACATGACTATAGAGGCATTTGGATTCACCTACAAAACAATCAAAAATTAATTCATAATTTAAGAAAATTTGAGACTAAACTTAAAAATTTGAAATGTAATTGTCTAAATTATTAAATATTAAAATATCCCACTTGCAAATCCATAACAGATAGATCCTGTGGTGTCATATAAAAATACGGAATTCCAGTAGATTTTTCCTTTGTTCCATCACTTATTGATAAAATTGTTGCAAATGGAGAACCCGTTGTGGGACTTCGACTTGAAATTGTGGCAAATGATGTCCAAACTTATTATGAAATCAATACATTAGTCATAATAATTATCATTACAATAAAAATTGACCTTACGTGACTGTGAGACGATATATCTGGCCATTTTAGTTACTTGCGAATGAGGTGGAGGATCCTCACTATCAATATCGTTAGACATGGATAGTTTCACTGAGTTGATGTCACCTAATCCACTCAAGACATAACGATTCGCATTCATTTCTCCAGTAGTTGCACGCGGACGAATTACAACATTCGGACGTCGTGAGAACTTGTCACCAGAAGTCGTACGCTGTAAGGGCTTCGAAGTAATCCAAACACTTGAGACAGTACAAATGAAGGTCAAAATTGTCAAAAGGACAGAAATTTTGACATTATGTACACCCATTGTATTTTATTTTAGAAAGTATAACAATAAAAACTTGATCCGTTCACACCAAATAGCTAAAGTGTAATGTAAAAGAAAGACAGGCAGATTATTCAACTTGACTCACAAATTACAAGGTCTTATTTACTTATATCTTTTTTTTTAAGGTTGCGCAAGTGTGGATCATACGTAGTTTAACCTTAAGGTCAAAGAGGTCAACTTTTGGGAGATAGCAGTGTCACGTAATAGTAATAATCTCTACCTTATGAAAATTAAAAATTATATTTGTTTTGCACTGTTTATTCCTTTATCGACATGTTCACTGCACAATTTTTTATGCAAAACTACCGACAGTATCATAATTACATAATTCAAGGATTGCGAAATTCAAATTTTATCTATTTTATAATACATTAGTATAATCGGATAAAATTTGATATCCAAGTCTTATTATTCAATTATTGTAATAATTTGACTTATTTTTGATTTTTTTTAGATATCAATAATAAATTATTGATATCGTCTAATAGTTGTCAACCAGTTGCAAGTCGTCTACAAGTCGTCTACAAGCCGTCTACAAGTCGTCTACAAGTCGTCTAACAAGTCGTCTAACAAGTCGTCTAACAAGTCGTCCTACAAGCCGTCTACAAGTCGTCTACAAGTCGTCTACAAGTCGTCTACAACTCGTAAGTCGTAAGTCGTCTACAAGTCGTCAACAAGTCGTCTACAAGTCGTCTACAAGTCGTAAGTCGTCTATAACTCGTCTACAACTCGTAATTCGTAAGTCGTCTACAAGTCGTCCCTCCACCCCCCTCGACAGACAATATTTTTTGAAAAACCAGAAGTTATTATTATTATTCGCAAAATAATAGAGTTAAATTAAATCTCCTTAATTTTGCAACAATGGNGAAAACCAGAAGTTATTATTATTATTCGCAAAATAATAGAGTTAAATTAAATCTCCTTAATTTTGCAACAATGGTCTTGGAAATTTTTTCTATATTTTTTTTTTCAACTGTACAATTTTTAATAAAGAAAACGACAGATGATGAAACTTCTTTAAGGAATCATGAACCTATTGTTACTAAATTTAACTTTCACTTCTATTTATTCCACTAGACTAGACAACCTGAGGAACTCAAAGGTAGTCTATAAAAATTTGTAATAATACAGTTATAAGAAAAATCAAGACTTCTATTGTTTGTCTATTTTTTTTTCACTCTCTACAACTTTGGCCAAGTTCAAGTTGGCCCATGACATTTGAGCTCCTCGTTATAACTTTCACGGAGTGAAAGTCACAACAATGAGGCAAGCATTATCGCCTGCTCTATTGACCAATCAAAATGTGAAGACAAAAAAAATTTTTTTTTTAATTTTCTTTAAAAAAGTGACTCTCCAGTCTCCACTCCACGTGTAGAGGAATTCAAAAGTTGTTGTTAAATTGTTTGTATTGTTGTTGTTTTTTGATTTATCAGCAATGATAAAAATTAGCAAAAATAAAAAAAAAACTAATTTTACCACCAATTTATTTCCTTACACCAAAAATTATTATTGAGCTTTTCTTTTTCTGAATTAAGAAGAATGATTAGAATTAACATGAAAGGGAGAAAGTTGATATGAATTTTTTAAATTAGTTTTTTTCTTGCATTCATTCCTAATTCACTAATAAAGTAACACTTTACTAATTTATCAGTAAATCCCCCCAAAAAAATAGTGTAATTATTTGTCTCATAAAATATCATNAAGTAACACTTTACTAATTTATCAGTAAATCCCCCCAAAAAAATAGTGTAATTATTTGTCTCATAAAATATCATTCAAGAACATTTAAGTTGTAAAATTCTGCATAAAATTTAATCAAACCAACTCTTAATTGAACCCATTAATAAAAAATCTCTTTGCACCTTTTCTGAAAACGTTGCAAATTTTTAAATCTTAGCCGATTTTTAAGAAATCTTATTCCATTTCCATAAAATTTCTGACTCAATTTCAATTTACATACACATCTCCAAAATATGTTCATTATTGGTCAATAATATAAAGTCGTTCAGTGAAAAAGAACAAGCAGAGGAGGAGTTTCAAAAGCAACTGCTATGATTGGTTAGTTTAAATTTTAGCACTCAATTCGTACTTCGCTCTCCATGTTACCACGTTACAATGTACCACCACATAAACCTTGACTCCACCTCTCTTATGATTACTTAAATTTCACTGAAAGATTCTGTATTAATTATTACTAATTGTTAAGCTAGCACAACAATTATCACTCCAGCACGGTGTTAATCGAGATGTCAAATGACATTTTGTAAACCGTTACCTTTTTTTTTAAATATCATTGAAAATTTGTTATTGAACTGTTGGTCAAGTCTAAAAACTCAAGGATAAGCTCACGCGTGTGACTTCCATTGATGTTTCATTGTTGTCTCATTGTTGTCAATCATATGACCAATGACATAAGGATAATGATGTGATTGTTGTTTAGTTGATAATTTCATTATTGTTGATGTTATTTTGAGCACTCTGTCTCTACGTGAAGAGGTAGTATGGCCAGTAGATACAATTGAATGCGGCAAATGCCATAGGAAAGGCAAATCTACAGGTCTCATCAATTGTGCTTGCTCGCACAGGGAAATTAAATATTTCAAACGAAACTTCTTGACCAATGAACGAATTTGGTCGAGATCGTGGCCCACTGCGAATAAATTTTGCTTCCAGATGATTCGTCGACACATCCTTCTCTCGTATCTTGAAATGAATCAAAAACAGTGCGAAAAAAAAAATTGACAAAAAAAAAATTTTTTTTTTTAAGTTAGTGTAAGAAAAAACCAATCACGACTCGGCAACGTGCTAAAAAATTAGCCGAACTGAAGATATATGTTATATATTATTAGTAGAGGCGTTGCGGATATCCGGCGCCTAAAACACTGCCGGATAGACTATCCGCCGGATACCGGATACTTATAGGAATTCGCGCGGATAATTTTCTAGACAATTTTTTCAGAAATTCTAAAAAATGAATCAATAATTTTATTAAATTTATTATATAGGAGTATATATTAAATGTATTAAGAGACTTTAAAAATTGACTCCTGCACGTTCGCGTGGAATAAGTCAAGACGCATCTTGTTTTAATAAAAATTATGTGCAATACGAGCTTAATCAAGCAAGCATGCCGGATATCCGGGCCGGATATCCGATATCCGGCAACAAAAAGACGCCGGATATCGGATATCCGGCAAACCTGCCGGATATACTATCTGCATACCCCTAATTATTAGGTTTTAACCAATCCTGATTCCCTATCCCCTGAACCATGAGTCATGTTCCTTGGAATTTCAAAGGGTTCATGAATCATATTCCTGAGAAATTTGAAAGGATCATGAATTGATCATGAATTGATCATGGTGTACAGGAGGTTTATTATAAAATGTGTAAAGGGCCCATGATANTGCCGGATATACTATCTGCATACCCCTAATTATTAGGTTTTAACCAATCCTGATTCCCTATCCCCTGAACCATGAGTCATGTTCCTTGGAATTTCAAAGGGTTCATGAATCATATTCCTGAGAAATTTGAAAGAATCATGAATTGATCATGAATTGATCATGAATTGATCATGGTGTACAGGAGGTTTATTATAAAATGTGTAAAGGGCCCATGATATGTAAATTTCAACATTGACACTACTATTTTTATTTCCTACTTTTGTGAATGTTGTTGCCTATATAAGTTTACTGAAAAGCTAAATAAAATATAGTTGTAAAAAATCTCTCACTGTCAAAAAATTATTTCTCATAATAGACAGAATTTTGTCTAAAATTTTAATTCCACTGACCTGTACGAGTGTATTTCCGACAGAAGGAGAATGATCGTATCCTTCGATCTCCATTTGACTCTTTGTATCAGGGACACCAGAACACCTTCCACTTCGTCCTCTCTTGTAAT
The DNA here is from genome assembly GCA_002738285.1 of Holacanthella duospinosa. NCBI lineage: Eukaryota > Metazoa > Arthropoda > Collembola > Poduromorpha > Neanuridae > Holacanthella > Holacanthella duospinosa. The sequence continues at coordinate 18,732 of NIPM01000050.1, read as the reverse complement.
TAGGTCGATGATTTTCTTTACGCCAAAGGTAATTAACCACTGTGAATTCTAGCAGTGCTAGAAAAACAAATGCTATAGAGAAAATACAAAAAAAAAATTAAAAATTTAGTACATGTAAATTATCAAATTAAGATCAAATATGATAATAAAAAAGAAATATTTGTACAGTCATAGACATACCTGTGCAAGTCCCCATCCAGACCTGAGTTAATAATTATATCAAATATTGAAATCAATAATGGATCAAAAATTGTCAAAAAAAAAATATGTTTTTTTTTGAATAACCGATTAATTGAACTTAACTTTAATTTTACTTACGTCGATGGCCTTGACATAAGATGATTGTGGAAGATTCTCTTGAATATCTATAAAATAAACTAAAATTGAGGATTACATTTGCCAAACATAATGTCAAATTATTGACATTATCTCACAAAAAAAAAACAAAAAAAAAACACATAATCCTGACTCACTTGTCGATTTATGAGATACCGTAAGGAGTGTCGTGATACCAAGAGTAACACGACCAGGGACAGAATTCACATCCATCCAGAATGATACCCAAGATATAAAAACCATGAGAATAGTGGGAAGGTAACTCTGTACCAGGTGGAACCCCAATGATCGTGACAAATGAAAATTTGCAACAATGCAGCTATAATTTCCTAAATTATAAAAATAAAATAAAATTTTCATAAAATTTCTTACAAAAAACCACTTTACTTAACTAAATCCTTAAAAAATAAAATAAAATATGAAAACAACTTGGCATCGTGGCGACAGACAGACAAACAACATATTTTTTTATAACTTTCTCCAGCTCCTCAGTTCGCAATTAAAAATTAACCTTGGAAATACTGACCTATTTGTGCAAATGCCTTGGTCGATGGACATTTGTTCGTTTCAACCCCATCGAGTACAAATTGTGACATGCCCAAGTCACCAGTTGTCACTGGGTCATCCTTCTGCCACTCCNAACTCTCTCCAGCTCCTCAGTTCGCAATTAAAAATTAACCTTGGAAATACTGACCTATTTGTGCAAATGCCTTGGTCGATGGACATTTGTTCGTTTCAACCCCATCGAGTACAAATTGTGACATGCCCAAGTCACCAGTTGTCACTGGGTCATCCTTCTGCCACTCCAGAACCAATTCCTCTAGTGTTTTTGAAACTGAAAAATACAAAAAATACAAAAAATACAAAAAATACAAAAAATACAAAAAATACAAAAAATACAAAAAATACAAAAAATCTTATTTTCTTCTTACAAAACTTTAATTTAAATAAAATAAATGAAAATTTTCAAACTCATTGGAAACAATAGGAAAGTTCTATAACTAAATATTACTTCAGACTCCCAGTCCCAATCATTCTACTCAATGGTCTCTTAATAAGAAAAGTAATTATTCCTGAAGGTAATTTGTATTCTTGATTTTATATTATTTTGAAGTAATTATTTTTACATTGTCTCAAAACTTTTGTTTTCCATAACAAGCAAAGTTAATTTACCTTGATAAAATTTTATCTTGTTACTTTATTTTTCCTCTTGATGTGACATTAAATACATGTTCTATTTATGCGACTTTTCACAGTCTTATCCACTCTAAAAATGCATCGGATGAAACTAAAAGTGGTGAATATGACACCCCATGTCATTGCATTGGAGAAAGTTTCTTTCACCAAAACCATGTAATATAAAACTTTTTACTTGATTTCATGAAAAACTGTCAAGAAGAGGATAATTTGCGGAGGATTTAAATGGGAATAGACTCAATAGTGGTGGTGGAGTGGAAAAAAAAAAAAAAAAGTTTCTGCACTTTCTCTAAAGAGAAAGTAGGTATAACTAAATCCTCTTCAGACTAAAAACAAGTTTCCTTCCTTCCGCTCTACAAATATGCAAACCCACATCTATTATTCCCATTCCTTTTACTCATGTTAAAAATCTGTTTCTGACGAAAAAAAAAACTTTTTCAGACCGTCCTATTCGGAAAACTAAAAGGGCTTTTATCTCTACCTAAAAGGTCTTTCACTCAAAGTCAACCGTAACACGAAAACTTCACACCGGAAAATAAAAACCACACACAAAAATCCGTCTCGGAAAATTTGGTACCGAAAACTTAGTTCCTAAAAAAAATTCATTTTTCTAAAACCAGATGATTTTCATAATTTCATAATTTTGTTTTCTATTGATTAAAAAAAGAGTCAGATCTCAGATAATCATAATGACTCGCCGTTAGAGTGACCGTTTTTTACAGTGCGAGAAATAATTTTACACCAGGTATGAATTGTTTGCTTAATTTCTGTATAACTTGCATAACCCTATATTTCTAAAAATTTCAACAAATATGATTATTGTGACTAGAAATGTTTACTCAAAATATGAGGAATGTGAGCTAAAACCTGAAAGGGAGTAGTGTTACGAATAAGTTAGGGTAGAGAAAATTGAAAAAATTACTCTACCTTGCATTTGTCGTCACTCGAAGAAGAAACTTAGATGCCAAACCCAAATTTTCTCCAAGAGACCAGTAGTGTAGTGATTAATTTTACGACAAATGAGTACAAATTAATCACTTGATAGGAATTATAGCACGATTTTAATCCCAACACTACAATACACACTCTACACGACTTTTTAAACTCATCAGATAGCATTCGCTTTAAAAAACACCTCCAGAATCCTCCCTGAAAACAATCAATCCTTAGATTGACGTTAGCTAAAAATGGGTCAATTCAGTATTAGAATTAAATTTGGAATTATTACCGTTTTCATAAAAACAAAATCAAACTCGAGTAAAATTATTTCCATCATTCTTCTTCTCTTTCATTTTTACTAACTTCATCTCTGAAAANCAAATGAGTACAAATTAATCACTTGATAGGAATTATAGCACGATTTTAATCCCAACACTACAATACACACTCTATACGACTTTTTAAACTCATCAGACAGCATTCGCTTTAAAAAATACCTCCAGAATCCTCCCTGAAAACAATCAATCCTTAGATTGATGTTAGCTAAAAATGGGTCAATTCAGTAGTAGAATTAAATTTGGAATTATTACCGTTTTCATAAAAAAAAATCAAACTCGAGTAAAATTATTTCCATCATTCTTCTTCTCTTTCATTTTTACTAACTTCATCTCTGAAAATTCGGCTCCATTTCAATTCACCATTCCATCATTTTGCATCCACATTTCTAATGACAATAGCCATATTCGTTAAAAATTTCATTCAGATTGATTCACAAAAACAGAAATTATGTAACAATTTCCTACCTCCAGTAAAATTATTCCCCGCACTGTATTTTTTTATTTTTTTTTTATGCCTATAGATTATATCGGACATAAAATCGGCCTTTTCGTAAGTGATATTCATGTAATAAGCACAAGCCTAATAAGCACAAGTATTATTGCATCCCATAACAATTTTTTTAGATAGATTTTTTGAATAATAATGTAAAAAGAAAAAGAAAAATAACATTGCAAAAATTTGAATAAAATATCTTCCAATGACCACAGAGCTAATTTTTTGGGAACAGATTTAAAAAATCCAGGTTCTCTACGAAAAAAAAAAGCCGATTTTATGGAATTACATTTTCCCTTCATTTCTAAATTCACAAAACCATATTTCCCAGACTGAATTTTCAGTGTTAAAATTTCGGTTTCGGATTTTCATGTTTCAGATTTTTATATAATCAAAATCAACTTATCCACTTCACTGACACGTTATTTTCCAATGGATAAAGTCTTCTCATCTGTACTCTCGTTTATAAGAATTAACTCACTTTCTTCTTTGATTTTGCCACTATAGTTTCTTCTAACCACTGACTACTGAATCCATCCGTCAATTTCACTAAATTTTTATTGAACCGTATATAAAAAATTTTCTTACATGAAGCAACCTCCATTGTGCACATTTGCCTGTCAAGAGGAAATTTTGACAGGTTCATCATACAAGAGAAAGTGACTCGGAGCCTATGGAAGAAAAAAAAAGAGAAAGCTTAAAACATTTTNAAAAAATAAAAAAAAAAAAAAAAAAAAAAAAAAAAAAAAAAAAAAAAAAAAAACTCAAAAACTACGTGAATACCACCACTGCACGTGTCTGCTCACAAAATATATCAAAATTTTTTACATTTTTTATATTTTGTTTGTTTTTTGAGCTCTTACAACATCACCCACTCGCTCTGATCACTTCAGTTGTGAAATACTCTTCAGACTGAGAGATAAATGGATCACGACTTGGACGTTATTTCATACTTTATTCACTATACTCAAAATATGAGTTAAGAATTGCAAATTTTTTATAACTTTAGTAAAAAATTTAAAAATAAAAAACACCTGAAATTTAATACAATTTTTTTAGATCTTAGACCATTTCTGCACTCAGCTAGTACCAAATTTAATTAGATTACCTAATGGAGCGACATTGACAAAAAGTGTAAAAACGACGCCAACGATAACAATATAAATTAGATGAGTATGGTGATTGCAATTTTTACTTCAATTAGTTATTTTTGCATCATCAAGCTTGCCGATTTCATTTTTAATAATAAATTTTAATTAAAACTAATAGGAATTACACCTTAATGAAAAAACCAATATTTTTTTAGTTACTTCTTCGCAATAAATAATAAACGCTCTTACTCAAATTTTATCCTAAAAACTTTGTATTAATTTTGAAAATTATGAAAATTAATAATAATAAATACCTTACCGTAGCATGTATAAAATTTCTCCTTCTGGATTAATTCGAACGAGGAGATTGGGAACTGTAACAAATTGAAAATCCGCTTCTTTAGCATTAGGAAAGTAAACTTCCGGTTTCCATATAGCTTTCACAAGATTTGGATCACTGAGGTCCAGTGGTTGTCGAAGATCTGCATGTTGGAGTCTCTCATCTCTCCATTTCTGTCGTAAGTACAAATCTACTTTGTAGTCCTACAAAATCATAAAATTTAACAATTTTTAAGTTTTTTTTTGAAAAAAAAAAAAAAAAAAAATTCAATTTAATTTTTATTATTACAGACCATTGTTAATGGATTTGGACTTCCAAATGATCTGAAATGTACAATAATATAATAAGAATTNTTATTATTACAGACCATTGTTAATGGATTTGGACTTCCAAATGATCTGAAATGTACAATAATATAATAAGAATTTAAAAAAAAAATGTAAATTGAAATAACTTCATTATTGCCTATTATTCCTCACCTCACAAAAAGTTCGCAGTANAAAAAAAAAATGTAAATTGAAATAACTTCATTATTGCCTATTATTCCTCACCTCACAAAAAGTTCGCAGTAGACTTTTGTTGGTGTTGTTGTATCTAAAACAAAAGATTTAAAATTAGATCAAAATCAAAAAAAAAATTTTCTTTTTTTTTTGAAAAAAATTTTTTTTTTGAAAAAATTTATAAAATATCTTCATAATTTTAATTATTAAATAAATATTTATTTTACTAAGGTGATTGGTAGGTGTGGCTCGTCGGTCGTAGTCATTGTTAAGAAGTTTATCAAGAATTGCAAGTTCTTTCATGAGAACACCAGATCTGAAAAAAAAAATCTTCAACTTACTTATATCGTGCCATTCTTTAACAACAGTCTCGTATTTATCAATCATTTCCTAATATTCTCAAAATTTGGCAAACTTTCCAAAAAAAACACATAAGTAAAATCAAATAATAATAAAAAATGAGCATATTCAACAAAAAAAAAATGAAAACAAACCACTCCAAACTTACTAAACAGCAACAACCCATATCACTTGCAAAGAGGCCAATTTTAATTTTGAAACTATACAATTCAAAATCAAAAACATACTCTTCTCAAGTGATACGTAGAAAGTGAACACAATATTCGATGAAAACTTTGAATAAAATTCACTACGACGAACAATTATAGAGTGAACTTATTAAATTTTAGACGGCGTGAAAGTACCCAATTGACAAATTTCATAAAATATCAATGAAAACTATAGCTTTCGCCAAAAAAAAAAAAAAAAAAAATTTTTTTGTTAACTGAGAGACTGATTTTTAGAAACGTACATTAATTTGTAGACAATTTTCAGAAAATATCAATAAAAACTACTTTTCGCCAAAAAAAAAAATAATAATTTTTTTTTAAACAGACCGATTTTGAGACAAGTACATTACTTATGTTTGTAATTGACAGTTTTCAGAAAATATCAATAAAAACTATAGCTTTCGCCAAAAAAAAACCAAAAAAAAAAAATTTTTTTTGAAACTGAACCCAATTTTGAGAAAAGTACATAGCTTATCTCTAGAAATACACCTTGACCACTAACCCAATGAAAAAAAGAAAGCGAAACATAAACTCTTGTTTTCATTTGACATAAACGTGTGAGAAAAATCAAAGAAACGAAACCGTTGTTGATATAAAAACAACCTTTAGTATACTTTTTGTAGACTTTTCACTTTTGAGACATTAGAGGAATTTAAATATTAAGTTTAGGTCTGTACCAGACCTAATTATGAGATTCACGCCACAAATATGTTACGTAGAAGGACTTTCTCCTTCCTCAAGACTTAGTCCGTCTTTCAAAAACTTAATTCCAGACCTAATTCCCTCTCACTTTAGGTCTGAGATTAAGTCCAAACCAAGAGTTTTGTTTTTTTGTTTTTTTTTTCAGTTTATAAGCAATATTTAAGTTTTAGTTTTATTCGTTTTAGTTTTAATTGTAAATTACGTAATGTTTTTAATAATTAATTAAGTATTGAGTCTAAAAAAGGTTGAATTTCGAAAAAAATCGAAAGTACGATCTGGCCGTTTCGGTAGGAACAGTCAGTTAATCCATTTTCTGTAGATGGTAATTTATATTTAAACATTCGCATAATTTTAGCATATCATTTTTATGAAACCGGAAGTTTAGGAAACAGTGGTNTTTAGTTTCATTTGTTTTAGTTTTAATTGTAAATTACGTAATGTTTTTAATAATTAATTAAGTATTGGGTCTAACAAAGGTTGAATTTCGAAAAAAATCGAAAGTACAATCTAGCTGTTTCGGTAGGAACAGTCAGTTAATCCATTTTCTGTGGATGCTAATTTATATTTAAACATTCTCATAATTTTAGCATATTATTTTTATGAAACCGGAAGTTTAGGAAACAGTGGTTATCTAAAGTATTAAAATCGTAACTAGTTTTCTTAAATTTTACTGGTGGTTAATCTAAGCATCCAACCAATCAAGCCAAATGTTGGTCTGGACGAAAAAAATTAGGTCGGTCCAGACCTGACCTATTATTTCAAAAAGAAATCAAATTTTAGTTTTCCCAAGCATGTGATGTGGGAGCAATTAGATGTATCATGAAGGTTTAAAAAATCAGACCTCTCATTTATTTATTTATTCATTTTCATTATTGTNGATATTTAAATTCCTCTATTGCCATTGGAATAAGACTTAGTAGTACTTTCACAAAAAAAAAATAATAATGTAATAGAATAAATATATATGAGAATCCATCCTCATTTATAATCCATAGCTTCTTCTAAAAAAGATCAAAAATTTATAAACTTTACTCATCTCTCTACTTTCTGTTCCTAATGGTGAAAGTATCCCTACTCCCACCATTATCAAAAAACACTACTATTTATTAATAATTCCTTACACAACGACACAAAAATGTAACTTAAAACAAAAAAAAAACTACTAATAACATTAAAAAATTATCATTTTAATCATAAAATTTCAAAACCTCGCCCTGTAATTTACTAAAATCAAAATTATTTACAATTATTTAGTCAATCTCTCTTTGAATGAAAGTAAAAGTTCAATTAATGTCAATTACTGAAAGTAATTTANATCAAAAAACACTACTATTTATTAATAATTCCTTACACAACGACACAAAAATGTAACTTAAAACAAAAAAAAAAATACTAATAACATTAAAAAATTATCATTTTAATCATAAAATTTCAAAACCTCGCCCTGTAATTTACTAAAATTAAAATTATATACAATTATTTAGTCAATCTCTCTTTGAATGAAAGTAAAAGTTCAATTAATGTCAATTACTGAAAGTAATTTATCTAAATTCTCAACTTGAGAAAACCAAACTTTGCTTTTTCTCTATTAGATCAAATGGTGGCTTGACACGATGAGAAAATAGTAAAAAAACCACTACTGACAGTTCCAAAGATGTAATATCTCTAGCTAATTGAATTCCATTTTATACATCCTCTCTCATTCGATAGAAATTTGACACTGACATGCAAGAACTTTGTGGTAGAACTACAACTCCTCCTTCAACATGTCGTCGTTTCAACTTTAATTCAAATTTAATTATATCTTTCTACCCCTGGGGGAAACTCTTGTCTTCTAATCAACTTATTCAATCTCGAGTCCAACAATTTTCAAAAAAAAAAAAAAAAAAAAAAAAAAAATAATTAAATTTGACACATTGTCAATCGTTCTTCAAATGGTTCACAAACACAATAACACCTTTGTCCATTGTACAGCATTATCCAAATTAAGCCGTATGAATCAAAATTGATCATAAGAACCTCAATCACAGGTGTTTAGAGTTATTTTATGTAATTTTAAAACTAAAATCGAACTAAAACTTACTATTGGTCAAACCACGTCAGAAGTACATAATTCTAAACGGAATTTAAAAATTTCTAAAAAAAAATATAATATAGTTTTTTTTTAACTTTCACTAAAGTGAAAATTTTGGTGAAAGTTCGTTTTGTTCAAACTAGGGTTGGAAGTCTGATTTAAATCGGATTTAAATCTATGAATAAAAATGAATGATTTTTTGGATTTTTATTTTTATCCACTTTTAGACAAACTTGAAGATAAATTTAAGCATTAACTCTATCCAAATTCAGATTCCTAGCTTCAATTTCGGTTTTGGTGAAATAAAGTACTAGTTTAACAGTTGTAAACTTTAAATTAAAAAAAAATTTTTTTTTTCAGAAAAAATCGTGATCTGCAAAGTTTAAAAAAAAACTTTTTTTGTCAATGCGCTTTCAGACATTTTTGATTTTTGAGAATCGAAATATAAAAATCCAAAAAATCGGATTAAATCCAAAAACTCGGATTAAATTCAAAAAATCGAATTAAAATTAAAAAAATTGCATTTAAATCCAAAAAAACGGATTTAAATCTAAAAAATCGGATTTAAATCCAAAAAATCGGATTTAAATCCAAAAAATCGAATTTAAATCAAAAAAAAATTGGATTTAAATCCAAAAAATCGGATTCAAATCCAAAAAAACGGATTTAAATCTAAAAAATCGGATTTAAATCCAAAAAATCGGATTTAAATCAAAAAAATCGGATTTAAATGCAAAAAAAATCGAATTTAAATCCAAAAAAATCCGATTTAAATCCAAAAAATCGGATTTAAATCAAAAAAAAAATCGGATTTAAATCCAAAAAAAAAACGGATTTAANTTTTTGTCAATGCGCTTTCAGACATTTTTGATTTTTGAGAATCGAAATATAAAAATCCAAAAAATCGGATTTAAATCCAAAAAATCGGATTTAAATGCAAAAAAATCGAATTTAAATCCAAAAAAAATCGGATTTAAATCCAAAAAATCGGATTTAAATCAAAAAAAAAATCGGATTTAAATCCAAAAAAAAAACGGATTTAAATCCAAAAAAAATCGAATTTAAATCCAAAAAATCGGATTTAAACCCAAAAAATCAGATTTAAATCCAAAAAATCAAATTTTTTCGAAATCTGGTTCAAATTCATTCAAATAAAAGTATTAGCAGATATGAAAGAAATCATTTACTAACTACCTACTCTAACTCTATTGATGCCAAAGGTAGTAAATCACTCCTACTTATGACAAGACTTAGCATTGGTCTATCTTCCAGCCAATGAGATATGAGTTGGAGCTGTCTCTAATGATTAACATCCTAAAATAAAATAAGTAAAGTGATAAAATGAACGAAAAAAAAACCAAAAAAAGAAAAACCTTTCTCTCCTAGATCTAGATTTTTCATGTCTTTCTCCACTTTCTTTTTATGAGTCGTCCAACTAAAGAAAATAAGAGAAAACTCCTTTCGTGAGTAATAAAATCCCTCTGTTGAGTCCAAGATAAGTAAAGTACTAATGTCCTTTGCTTTTTCCCAAGAGACCATAGGGTCAGTTTCCTTATGTTTTTTTCTCACATAATACAACCATTGGAAAGACTACCTTGGGAAAAATTTGAATTTAAATCAACCAAAATAGTGAAGAAAGAAAGTAAATTGAAAATTTCAATTCTTCCTTCTAACTTAGAACCTAACAACTTCTAAGAGATATCTACTACTAAATGGGGTTGATTCTAATAATTTTATATAAAAATCCAAGAAATTCATATGTCTACAGTCGTAAACTGTTTATTGGATTCTCGCCTTCTGCTACTTCCTTTTAGTCTAAAAAAAAAGAACAATAGACGGATTTCTGCTGACCATGGAGACTCTAATACTAATACTAAAACTTTGATAAGTTTCTCTAGGGACGTCTAAAGAAAACTTTCTCTTTTCACTATTTAACCCTTTACTTTCTCTTTTCACTTTATAAGGATTAACTATTTCTATGAATCATTCCAAAAGATTATATTCTACAATCCCTTCAGAATTTATAAATGAAATAAGCTCACATATAGTTCTGACCTTAATTTTTGATTCTTTTATCAATTTTGAGTCTAATTTCATCACTTTCAAGCTTATTATTTTCAAATTTTTGGTTAATTCGGATTAAATTACTTGTTAGTTTTTAGTTTGAAAATTAGAAATTAGAAACCTATAAATTAATGTATTCTTATAATTTAATTAAACCCGCTTAAACTAAAACTAAAAATTATTTTAAGGTTTTTTTTTTGTAAAAAAAAAAATAGGAGAGCAAAACTTTCTTTTTTGAAGAAAAATTATTAACCTCATCAAAAATTTTTTACAAAAAGCGAACTTCTATTTATAATTTTTGAATATAAATAATTTCATTTTTAAGAAAATAAACCCTCTTCGATATTTTCAAAAGCCTTGGCTAGAGCTAGTATTTCGCATGGCTCTGGCTCATGAGCTCATAGCTCAAGGGCTCTGGCTCTGGCTCATGTAGTAATTTTGAGCCAAAGCCATGGCTCATGAGCCAGCTCAACGAAACTGGTGAACCATGGCTCAATGGCTCAACTTTTCCCCTAAATTCTTCCACTTTTCTCCTAATTTTTCATTTTTTTTTCTTCTAAATCATCACTTTTTTTTAATTTACGGAATTTTGGTCACTGAAAGTCAATTTGCCTTTAGCCAGTTCATGATTATGATTTGTGTTGGCTTATTCTCACTAGGTCATTCTCACTTTTAGCAAAATGTGCATATTAACAGGAAAAAAAAATTTTTTTATGTTGAGCCATGAGCCATGACTCTGGCTCATGAGCCAGCTCAACAAAAGTGCGGAGCCAGAGCCATGGCTCATTCAGACAGTGGCTCTGGCTCACTACAAAAGCTGAGCCATGCGGAACACTAGCTAGAGCTAAAGCTTACAAGGTACTAGTACAGTTTCAGAAATTTGAAATTTTCAAATATTTTTTTGAAACGCCCATCACTTATAAAAAGATCATCTCAAAAGAATACCCAAAAATTTCAATTTTCAAAAAATTATAATAACTTCTCATCCATTAATCCTAGAAACTTTATTTTTTTATCGTTAAACACTACTTTCTAATAGTCTTCCACAAACTGTTAAGACTTTCCCCCAAAAATAAAACTGTTTTTCGTCCAAGCATATGCTAAACAACTCAAATTCTTAAGAATAATGCATTTCCTAACAAAAAAAAAACATGTAAAAAAAAGTAGTTCCCAGCGCTCTTAAGGATTTGGGTCTTATTGTATTATTTTCTGCGTAGAGTTTCCACATTGAATTTTCACAAGCTACCACATCTTCATTGAATTCTCTTTGAAATTTAATTCCAAAAATTTCTCTTTCACCTGAATTCAACAACACCTATTGTTGAGTTGGGCTAATAACCATTCCACCCTAAATAACTTCCAGCTAATCAAAATCCTTCAAAATTATCCTTTGTTTTTCCAAAATTACCACAGAGANTCCACCCTAAATAACTTCCAGCTAATCAAAATCCTTCAAAATTATCCTTTGTTTTTCCAAAATTACCACAGAGAAATAGTCAGAAAGGCTTTCTCATTTTATTAATTTTCTCCTCTTACTTTTCACTCCTCCATACTTTTCAATGAAATTTTCCGCTTTATAAATTTTGAAAATTTTGAATTTCCAGACTTATAACTCAATCTTTCCACTTCCCAAGCCTAAACAATAATAAAATTCATATTAATCCTCATTAAATTTAACTTATTCATTACTAAACTTAGAATTACTTTTTTTTTTGGTGAAAGCAACTTAAGCTACCTGTAGCTGTAGCTGTAGCTGTAGCTGAAGCTGTAGCGCTTTGGATAAAGACTTAAAACTAATCAAAGAAAATGAAGCTTTAGCTTCCGCTGTTTTAGCCTAAAATTTGAGTAAAAGAACCCACTTGGTTTTCTCCTCGAATGAAAGACAAGAGAAATAATTAAATTCACTACAAAACTTTCTCAACATGACATACAGAAATGAGAGAAATAGTACAGCTTTTTGGCTTACGGAGACTTCATTAGTCTTAAATACAAGTTCCCTAAAGACTTTCCATTTTTTTTTTCTAGCAATTCCAACAGAAAGGCTCTTGTCTCTGTTAAAATTTATAAGCAAAATGAAAACCATGGAGAGAAAACCATTTCTCGAAGGAAAAAAAAAAAAAAAAAAAAAAACTTTAGTTAATCTCATCTGTGGACACTTTTTTGGACTTTGATTAATGAAGTGAAAAATATATACACATATATGTATAAAATACATATAATTTCTCATACCATGAGAATAAGAGAAAGCATTGGAGAAAGTTACGAGTTATAACAAGAGACATGACAAGACATAACTTGACTGTCCCAACGGTAGTGCTCTACTTTCAAACTTNTGTCCCAACGGTAGTGCTCTACTTTCAAACTTTTTCTCAATTTTAGAAATTTAGTTTTTCTTAAATTTAGTTTTTCTTAAATTTCTAGGTTGGACTTAATGATAACTTTGTCGGTGTCAATTGTTTTATATTTCTTATCTTCAAAGTTACCAACTTTCTCTTTCCATTATCAAAGACATGGGAATTCATTAACGTACTTTGTTACTTAACAAAAAAAAAAAAAAAAATCCTCTGCAGTAAGAAAACCCACAAAAAAAAATTATTCTCTAAATTCTAAATTTTTTTTTCAAAATTATTTTTTCAAAATTATTTTTTCAAAATTATTTTTTCAAAAATTATTTTTTCAAAATTTTTTTTTCAAAATTATTTTTTCAAAATTATTTTTTCAAAATTATTTTTTCAAAAATTATTTTTTCAAAAATTATTTTTTCAAAATTTTTTTTTCAAAATTTTTCTTTCAAAATTATTTTTTCAAAAATTATTTTTACAAAATTATTTTTAAAGATGAACNTTTTTTTCAAAATTTTTCTTTCAAAATTATTTTTTCAAAAATTATTTTTACAAAATTATTTTTAAAGATGAACAACTCAACTTGTATTAACTTAAGTCGAATCAATAATTATTACAATATCGATAGTAGCTACATAATATCGATGAAAATCTCATCGAAAGTGAATAAATCTAAAATCGTACAGACTATAAATAACATTTCAGAGTGGAATGGATACTTTCTGAAAAAAAAAAAAAATCTGAAATTTCACGTGTTACCCTCTCTATATCAATTATTGGACCCATTCCAACTGAACGTCTTAGTCTTAATCTTTACATTAATTCTCTTATTAATTTCCTTCTTGAGACAAAAAAAAAACTAAATTACACTAAAATACCATAAAATTGTATAAAAAATTTTTTTTTTAAATTATAAAAAATTAGAATCATTTTGATTACATTTTACAAAGTTTTGACAACAGTATGAATTAAAAAGCGGAAAGAATGAAAGTTAAAGAGACAAGAGAAAAGTCAAGTTTTCACTCTGTCAAAGTCTCTCTGATGCTGATTGTTCTTAATTGCTTTGAGTGCCATAAATTATTAAAAAAAAAAAAAAAAAAATTTCCCTTTTTAATGTCTTAAAAGTTGTATAAAAAATTATTTCCAAAGCGAAACTAGACTAATAAAATTGGTTTAAAAAATCAGTGATAAACTAGCCATGTTTTTTTCCTTTTAAAAAAAAAAAAAAAAAAAAAAAAAAAACTTTTTTTGATCTTTTCTCTTTCATCCATTCCTAATATTTTTCTATTAATGAAACCCCTGAATGAAATTAAGAGATAATTTAGTGAGATAACGGAATCCATTAAGTTTCAAAAAACAAACAAAAGGAAGTTTCAAAAGAGCTAATTATAACAAATTTCAGGAACCAGAGGCAGGAAAAAGCCATTTCAAAAACACTCAAATTTTATCTTAAAAACGGTTTGACTTGTTCTATCAACCAAAAACAACAAATCTCGTAGTAAAAATTGAAAAAAAAATTCACCTTAATCAATTTCACTCATGAATGTAAAGTTTAAATTTGAAAATTTTGAATTTTACAAAATTGCTAACTATTTTTTCAAAATTTTCATTTTTAAGGTCAAAGAATGAGTAATTGGGACAATTTCCCTTCTCGCTTTCTTCCTATCTGTATTTCATCATCAAATATTAATTTCCACTCTTTAGGTTTTCTCTTTGTAGTTTCCGAGTAACCACTTGAGAAGACTCTCATAGAAAAAAAAAAAAAAAAAAAAAAAAAAAAGACGAAACTTTCTCATTTCTCTTAGCTACCTTCTTCCCCTGTAGAAAACGAAAAAAGTTTAAAAAAAAAGTTGCAAGCGAAGATCTTAAAAACGGTACATTTTTGAAAGACTTTCGCTTTCAATTCCTATCCATGTCTGCTTAATTGTTCATTAACTTAATTTAACATAGAGTAGAGAGTCCTTAGTTGTCTCTCCCTGCTTGACATGCAAATCGGTTCATAAACTTAGCCTTTCTTCTCTTCCATTTACCTCCAGTCTCGAAAACTTTCTCTTTTACTCTCTTTTTTCACTTCCGGCACTTTTAACAATTTCTAGACAAAATTTTTGTTTTCATTTCTATCTTATACTCATCATAATTGATTTTCTCAAAAACAAAACAAACTTTCGTGTAGGATGTAAGAATTGAACAACAGAATTATAAATTCTAAACAATTTTCAACAATTAACCAAGTATCCATTGTTGTTTTATATAAAAAAAAAAAAGTAATTGAAAAAAACCAGAAGGTGGAAAATGTTAATCACGTTTCATCGCTTTTTCTAACCAATTTTATAAACTTTCATCTCATTTGATCAATGTTATTTTTTGTTTAGCACTATAAACTAAGAGTAAATTTCAAAAAACTTACACAGAAATATTGTTAATCCAAGAGTTGAGGAGAATGCATGTGGCGATAAAATTCTTAGTGTATCCGCAGAACATGATCCAATTCAGACGTCACTCAAAGTGACGGATCTTTTGTTCCAGAAAAAACAACAGGTGATTCAAGGGTTGAGTTACTTTCGCTAAAACGAAAACTATAAAAAAACATAGTGAAAAAAATAGAGAAAGTACACTTTTTTCTTTTTTTCTCTTCAAAAAAAAAAACAAACAAAAAAAACCTGCTTTTGACTTGTGTACAACTAACACAAGTGAAACTTTTTGATCACAAGTGAATCTCCTGAATTAGACTTTCACCACCCGTTGCTGTCCTTTTCCTTTCACTTATGGTTCAATTTTAAAAAAAAAAAAAAAAAAAATTTTTTTTGAAAACTTTAGTACTTTTTTGTAATCTCGTTTGAGCTAAATTTCCTTACTTTTCGTCTTCCGTCCTCTTTGCTCTTCGTCTTTCTTCTGTGAAAAAATTTCAACTCTACTGGTAACTCCATTAGACTTTCTCCGTATGGAGAGAGCCACAGAAGTTGAGCGCATGGAAATGGATGAAGTACCATTTTTTCTAAAAAATTGAAAAAAAAAATAAAAAAATAGATTACTTTCAGAGTAGAGAGACATTTAGCAAATTAGTTATTCCCTTTGAAGTAAAAAAATTGAATTAACACAATTTTTCAATCTGTCCAATCCAGTTCTAAAGTCACCTGTTAAGTGTAATGAAATGAAATAAACAAGTCAGAGAAAGCAGACATAAAATGAAAAATTTTAATTTTAAAAATATCCCTTTACTTACTATATAATCTAATTAAAGAAAATTTTGAATTTAACTAAGCGAAGACTAAATAGGTCTAAAAAATCATTCTTTTTCTCATCCCTCGTTACTCCATTAAGTAAATTGTATAAGTTTTTTGTAAAAATTCTCTACTCNAATTTTGAATTTAACTAAGCGAAGACTAAATAGGTCTAAAAAATCATTCTTTTTCTCATCCCTCGTTACTCCATTGAGTAATTTGTATAAGTTTTTTGTAAAAATTTTCTACTCAATCTCAAAATAACCAAGACAACTCTTTTCATTAATCAGAAAGAAATGCAGTAAAGTTTCATTTCCTCCCTTATGCTAGTTTATCCAGTCCGTCTCACTCTGTCAAGAGAAAGAATTTGATGTATATGAATTGCTCTTGTCAAAACTTTAACTTTACTTTCTCTTCACTATTTCAAGTCTAACAGAAGAAAATATATTTACTTTTACTTTTCGCTTTTTTTTTCCACAGTTCCATAAAATCTCATTCATTTTCTTCTTTTAATTCTGATTTATCCCGCTTGATTAATTCTTTACAAATTTTTGTTTAGAACTACTCAAATTTCAACAAATTTCAACAAATTTCAACAAATTTCAACAAATTTCATCAAATTTCAACAAATTTCAACAAATTTCAACAAATTTCAACAAATTTCAACTTTCTAAGCAGCACTACCACCACCACTGCGTAATTGACCAATAAATTGAATCCTCCATCCCATCCCTGTGCTATTCACACTCGTTTTGTACCGAACCATCGCCATGTCCGAATCTCCATTGTAAACTGACGGAATATCCTAAAAATTTAGTTTAAAAATTAGAGGTCAATTAATTCTTGACCTCTCTAGCCCAAGCAATCTTTAAACTCCAGCAAAAGCTACTACATGAATAAAAAAAAAAAAAATTCTTACTCCTGGGCAATATCTAGTGAAAAGTACCGGTTCGGCAGAAATTTCATGAGAATTCATTGCAGAAATTTCAAGAAAAGTTTCAGTACAATCACCACCAATCATAAAACCTATTTAAAATGAAATCAATTTAGTCAAACTAACTACTCATTCTCAACGAAAAAATTCGAATAAATCATTTCATTTACACTACAACTCATCTTTTACCATTACTAATTAAATCAAGTAAAATCACATTAGAATAATTATTCAATATGAGGATATTCACACTTCAAAATCAGAACTTATTCAAAAATTAATCAAATAAAACTGATCAAATAAAACTGATTTACATATGAAAAGGGAATCAGTTGGGAACGCACATTACCAAATTCACACGCAAAAACAAAAACTAAAAAAAAAACTTAATTTGATTATGAAACTTTATAAAAAGGGACAAGAGAAAGTGGGCTTTCACTAAACTCCTCATCAATCCTAATCTAATCAAAATCTATACCAAAATTCTAACCCAATTTCTAAAAAAACAACATTCTTACTNCCTCATCAATCCTAATCTAATCAAAATCTATACCAAAATTCTAACCCAATTTCTAAAAAAACAACATTCTTACTTGTAAAAGTGAGACTTATTTTGAGTCCAGCAGGAACCCTGAGTCTCCATCGACAATCAGAATTTTCTGAAAAATTACCCGGGTAGAGAGGACTTGTAAAAGAACCACCGGNCCTGAGTCTCCATCGACAATCAGAATTTTCTGAAAAATTACCCGGGTAGAGAGGACTTGTAAAAGAACCACCGGTATGAAATATATCTCCACCACATCCCACACCTATCAAAAAATTAATCAAAACTAAATATTTTCTCATCCGCCAATTTTAAAAAGTTATAAATTCAAACTTAATCCCAATTAAAAACTCATAAANAACTAAATATTTTCTCATCCGCCAATTTTAAAAAGTTATAAATTCAAACTTAATCCCAATTAAAAACTCATAAAACTCCTTTCATCCGAATAATTCAAAGCGGCACTTTATAAATCATAAAAATAAATTTAAAAAGAAAAAAAAAAAGAGTTGAAACAGATAAGTTAAGATTCTTGCACAAATTTCAAACTTTCTTAATCTTTCTTACTAAAATTTACTTACTTAAACTAAACAAACAAGAGAAGTTTGTAAGTTTCAATAATTTAGTCACCAGTCTCATTTCATCACTCTTCTACTTTAAATTTAGATTAGTTTTAAGTGGTTTTACCTCCAGTAGTTGTTGTATAAGAGAAATCAAAGCCTCTATTCGCTTGATATTTTGTTAAGTAATTGATCCAAAGAGTATTGGTCCGTGAGAAAATTGGATTAGGTCTACTACTACCACAATATCGTCCTAGTATTTCACCATTTTGTGTCCCTTCTCTTGCCTATATAGAAAAATAAACAATTTTAGAACTTAAATTTTATAAATAATAGACATCCTACATTGGATTCAAATCAAACGAGACTAAAAAACAAAATATAAGTTATCATTAGTGTTTCGCATGGCTCAGGATCATGAGCTGGCTCAATGGCTCTGGCTCTGGCTCGAGCTGGCTCACAAAAATTTCTGAGCCAGAGCCAGTGTA
>NIPM01000049.1:780333-910042 GCA_002738285.1 Holacanthella duospinosa | reverse complement strand
CAGGGTTTGAATAATACATGTATTTTTCGAATAATACGGTATAATACGTATAATACGTATTATACCGTATTATACGTTTGTATTATACGTATAATACAGTATTTTTCGTATTTTTCCTAAATAGCATAAATCATTGATTGAAAATTTATTTCTACTGATAAATTATAATATTTCGGACACAACTAGTTTATTTTACCAAATTATTTAATTAATCTGCTAACTATATCTCTCTCAGCCTCAGCCCTGATCACTACGATTTCGTCTTCACTTAAGTCTTGAGTATTTTCATTGTCGTCATCGTCATCTACCTCATCTACTACTAACTGTTCATCAGGATTGTTTTCCCATACCCAATTGATGTTAAAGTTCTTATCCGCTGCTTCTTTAAAGTTCAAACATTTGTATAAAAACGTGAGTTTAGAAGCCTTCTCTGATCCCAGTCTATTTCTAAGCTTTGAATGGACAAGTGCGAAAGTAGAAAAAATTCGCTCTAAACCAGCGGTAGTAGCATTAGCAGAAAGTAATTGATGACATAACTTCAAGAATTCTGCTTTCAAACTTTCCCATTTGAATGAGTGAATATTTGATGAAATGTTGACAGAATTCCACCAAGTCAGTGGATTGGTAGAGCGGAGACTTTTTGAGTAAAGGTAGGGTAGGAATGGTTCAGATTGTGCGCTGTGACACATCAAAACAGGAAGGAAATCTGGATTAATTTCTCCGAGCCTTGAGAACGCTTGCTGTGTTTCCTCGGAGTTCAAATGCTTGCCGCAAAATCTATGATCGAGCAAATTTGCTAAAAAGTGATTTGAAGTTAGAGCCATCGCTTTCCTTTTCCGAAAAGCACTCTTCACAACTTCAGGCTGGTCTGCCAAATCCTTCTCCAATTTATGCCATATCTCTACAGCGACTGAGATTGTCGATTGATCTCGTTGTGATCTGTCCAAGGCAATGGCAATAGGCTTCATTCTGTTGCTGAAATCTTCAGCATTGGCCGCTAAATTGTCATCGCGAACCAATTTTGAAATTGTTTGGTCAATATCTGTCCTATGATCATGGCAAACTTGAATCAGAATTCCTCTGTTCCTCAAGTAAGACGAGATTGAGTTTTGTACTGTATTCCAACGTGTTTGTGACGGCATTGGTAACTTCTTTCCACCAGCGGCTTTGTACCAGGCCAAAGGGAGGTGAGTATTGCGAAAATATTTCACAATTCTCATGACATGAGCTTGAACTTGTGGGATTTGTATATCTTCTGAGAGCAAGTTCAGAATATGGGCTGTACAACCGTATTGAATTATATCAATGTGTTCGTCTTTCTCTAGCTCGTGTCTCATCTTAGTAACGTTTCCTGCGTTGTCAGTGACAAATGAGCCTACTTTTACGTTAAAATTTTTTTCTACTTTTGCAATTTCGGCTTCTGACAATTCTTTCAAATATTCTGCAGTGTGGGATTTTCCAGAAGTGTCGATACTGCTAGTAAGGGCGTAGTTTCCGGTTGAGTCGACTATTGAAATTCCCACCTAATGGATACAAAAAAAAGTCGTAACGTTTATCATGAATAATTAGTATTATTAACATAAATAACATGGATGTCCCGAGTACTCGGCCCATTTTTGGCAAATTACCGTATGCTCGTACTCCTTTAAAATTTTAAGCAATCAGCAACTACTAGGGCTGTAGGCCGAGTATCAAAAATTACTATGTTGATATCAATATGTGAATAAAACGACCGAAAACCCGGCCGAGTGCTCGTCCTCGGATTTCAAGCATTGGCCGAGTACTCAATACCCGGCATTTGTCCGAGTACTGCTATTCGGGGCAAGTCTACTAAATAACAATTACAATTGGTTCGTTGTGGACATTTGACCAGCCGTCAAGACTCATGGACACAGTTTTGCCTCTAAATTTTTCTTTACACTCTTCCAGAATCTCTTCGTAGGTGTAATTGAGTAATTTCCCTAAAATTCAGAAATTGAGTCATAGTTTTAGTGACTCGTAAAAACATTATCAAGTTTTTAGTTACCTGAGATCACTTTCTGTGTAGGAGGCTCATAGCCTGGACGTAGGAGCTGGATCATTTTTTTGAACTCCGAATTTTCAGCATGTAAGAATGGAGTATTTGTTGAATAAAAATACTTGGCTATCTGACGATCAATTTTTTCTTTGTAGGTGGTTGACGTAATAACAAATCCTGAGTCTTTAACGGATCTGAGCTTTGAGCCTTCTGTTCAGCAGATTCATACTTTAGTGTTTAAAATTCAATAATTCAGAAATGGAATTTAGATTAAATTAATTCACCTGATGTCATCGGTAGAGTTGAACTAGGTTCCATCACACTATGATTTTTGTAATGATACTTCATCCTTTCGACAATGGCCCCATGCTTCCAGTCGCACAATTTACACTTGGCCCAAGGTATTTTGCTATTGATATTGATTTCACTAGTGAAGTGATCCCAAATTCCATCTTTAGAACGTGGCATTCTATAATTAAGGTTTACTGTTAACAAATAAAACCCCTCTATTCAAACGTAGTGTAAAACAAAACACAGATAGTAAGTTTCAGATTTATATATTTTTTGTAAAGAATCTCTAAACACTGAAATTACGGCCAGAATTGCAGAATCACGGAAAAACAAAAGTGTCTACATAAAATTTTGGAAACCGCTACCTATATTTAAGGTAATCCTCTAAAATGTCTATCAGTTGAAGCTCTATAGGTGGTTTAGAGTTTGAGATCCTAGTTCTCCGTGAGATACACAAATTCTCTCTTATTGAGTCAATCCAATGGAGAGAATATTTTTTTGTTATTTTTTGAAAAATACAAAAAATACGAAAAATTGGAAAAATACGAAAAATACATTGTATTTTTACAGTGGTGTATTATACAACGTATAATACGTATTATACGTCAATGTATTATACGTTGAGCAAACCCTGNTTTTTACAGTGGTGTATTATACAACGTATAATACGTATTATACGTCAATGTATTATACGTTGAGCAAACCCTGGATTTATGAGTCTGACTCCGGATTTATGACTATGACTATGACTCCCAGTGTTTTTGGGAGTCCGGACTCGAGAGTCATTTGTTGACTACTTGAGTTTGGGGATCAGAGTCATGATTCTGGGAGTCGACTCAAACTTGAGAGTAATGACTAGTGTGCTCCGATGCATAAGCAGGGCTGATGCATAAGCAGCGCTGATGCATAAGCAGGCTGATGCTTACCGTATTCGAATTTTTTTTGTGATTTTGATTTTAATTTACAGAAATTTTGTTGAAAATTATATTATTTTATTTTAACTCGCCTTTAGTTTGATGTAGCTATCATTCATAACAAATCTAAAAAAAATCCATCAATATTTAGCGGAACTAGAGCTGTTAGGATAATTTTTTCAATTATTCATTATTTTCATTGTTGTAGCCGTAGGTTTTGAATCACGTATTCCTATACACCTTATGGGACAAGAACAATAAAAAACATCTTAAATTTGAAGCTTAATAAAAAATTCATTTTTCAATATTTTGAATAAAATTCAAAACTCCGCTAGATATTCGTATGTTCTAAATATTTACAAAGTTTGAGGGAAATCGGTTAAGATTTAGAAAAGTTACAGTTGTTAGGAATCCCCAAAAAGTCTTATGAAAATTTTCCATCAGTGAGCAGGGCGGCCATTTTGTGAACGAAATGAGAAAGAGAATGTTGCAGAAAATTTCCAAATCCCATTAGCAGTAACAGCCTCAGAATTTTGACTGGGTTCCTCAAGCTACCTGCCTAAGTAGCGCATGGGGTACTTGCTCTAGTACTCCATGGAGTACGTCAACGAGTACCTGATGGGAAACCCAGCGATTTCAGATACTGAAATCGCTGGAATCCCCCTCGAGGTTCTTCTTATTCGACGCTGCAGATTAAATCGCTGAATGTTCCAATAGTTTGAAAAAATTCTGAACGAATGAGCCTTACCGATGTTTGTTACCTGGGCTGCTACATTAATTTACCTGGTGAGCTATAGCAAGGTGTACCCAACCGTATATTTTAGGGAACCCAATCAGGTACCCGTGCTGCTGCTGTTAATCACCCAGCTCTGGTAACAAGGTAACAAGAATAGTTTATTGAACAGAGTGAGTGAATAAGGGCTACCTAGAGATCCTCACTCCATCGGACCTTTATCTGTCACCCACCATAAATCGGCATCGGAAATTTATTTATTTCTTAACTAAATCTAGCAGCAACTACTTAATACTTCTCAGGAATCTTAGAGGAAAACCCTACCGGTTCCCCGAAGTGGTCCTTTTGGTAATATATAAAAAAATTTGGTGGGGTGGTCCGAATTATTGGTAAAACAAAAGATGCTAGATAAAACAGTAGCGGAAGCGGGTAAAATTAATTTTTTTTCCGAGGGGTCCCTATGCATTGATGAGCATTGGGGTTTTCTTCTATGTCAGGAATCAACTAGAACTTAAAATTTAAAATTTAAATTTAAAATTTTTAATTTTTAAATTTAAATTTTAAATTTTAAAAATTTTAAATTTTATAATCTCTCAATTAAAGTAAAAAAAAAATTTTTGTTTCCACTATGGAGAGGTGTCCGTAACACCTGATAGTTCCAGGTTAACAGGTATGGCTACAATGGATTATTAACCATAGTACGCACCACTATTAATTAATAGTTTTTTGGGTTAAATCCCGTTTAAGGCCAGACCGACTGAAGAAGTTTCGTTATGAGCCAGATTGATTTGGTTTTGGCACAACTAGGACTTTCACCGTCTGATTGATTACTCCTGCACTGGGACAATTTGAGAGTGAGCCAGGAAATATTCCCACTTTTGTTTTCTTTTGGGCAAAATATTTGTCTCACTTCTCAGCCAATCCCATTTCGAGTTTTTATGCGCGAAATAATCAAAACTAATTTGAACTATTTGTTGTAATTTTTTTTAATCACTACGGTCTCGGTTTTTAGTTTTACTAATTCAATTAGTTAATTTCATTAGCTGAAGACTCATTCTTGTAGACTGGCTAGTCTCAGCATCCGTTGTAAGGTGTGGATTTTGAGGTAAGTTGGAATAATTTTGATTAAATCAATTAATTAACTTTGAATCCAACTACACCATTTAGTGGAAGTTGGGAAAAGAAATTTAAACTCCGTTTAAAATTAATTGAAAGGGTAGGCGGAGGGAGCGAATTAGCCAAATTCAAAAATTCATTTTGGCTCACTTAGAAACAACACTTTTGACTTGTCTCAAATTGAACTGGTGAAAGTCCTAGTTGTGCCAAAACCAAATCAAATTGGCTCAAAACGAAACCTCTCCACTCTGTAGTAAAAAAATTGACGTATCGCACGTCTTTAGTTGGTTGTCAACTTGTGACCTTTCCTCTTCAGATTGACAAAGAGTATTCTAATATTTGAATCAATTCAATGGACGAGGCAAACATGTCAATTCTGCCTTCTGAG
This sequence comes from Holacanthella duospinosa, assembly GCA_002738285.1. NCBI lineage: Eukaryota > Metazoa > Arthropoda > Collembola > Poduromorpha > Neanuridae > Holacanthella > Holacanthella duospinosa. Next base: position 904,583 of record NIPM01000049.1, on the reverse strand, counting down.
TGTGCGTCTGCCTACACAAACGGAAGTCCTTCAAACACTATTGTGCTTACACGCAACTTCTATTTATTTAGATGCCTGCAATTCTGAATGAATTAGGTAATAAATCGGGATGTCACGAATAGGGTTTTATGGATATTCGCGAATTCGAATATTCGCCTCTCCAATCCGCATTATTCTCAAACAATACGATAATTTTTTTCTAATTTTACACTGAATCATGTTCGAGATTCTTTTTTAAGGTTACTCCAATTTCTTTTAAATTGAAGTTAGTTTTAGTTCTGGAACACTTCCACGTGAATTTAGACGTAGAGCCTTTTATAAGTATTTGATCCTAAGTATTTCAATTACATTTTATCTAATAAGTGTTTCTTTATCAATAACTTTATTTTTTTTTACCCGAGTTGGTCTTATACAGCATTATCCTGATAATCAACACACACTGTATTCACGCGTGCGTTGGAAATTACTCGATCCTTCATTAGTACACGATGGTTGTTACTAATGTCTATTTCAAAACGGAAGACGTTTGTTTATGATATTACAAGAGGCTTTACTATGAGAATATCCACAACTTAGCGAAAACCGCGGAATAATTTGTTTTATTCTAAATCTTCTAACGCCCGTTGTATACTTTGCTTTCTCCGTCCCTTCTGGGAAAAGTGCAGTATTATTAGTGAATTTCATGTCAAATCTAATTTCTCCTATTAGCAACAATATTGAAATGCAAAGTAGTTCCTTTTGTAACAGAAAGACCTTAGCAACAAACAAAAAACTTGTAATTTTGGAAAAACAATAATAAATAGCTTAGGTCAGCATTGTCGCTCCGCTCAGTTTATTCACAGGAAAGTCAAGTAATTCGGATAATTAATTGAATTAGTAAATGAAACTGAAAACTGTAGAACTTGAGTTTACGTAGTGTTCTAGACGCCAACCGAGAGCCCTATCGTGCAATCATATATTAATTTGTACACAAACTACGATTGGGAACATAACTGTTAAACAAATTTTATTGAGAAGGCCAATGAAATTTCTTAATATAATTTCGTTGACTTTTGGTTTTAATATTGTTTGCGCATGTGCTGGCGGATGTTTTATTTTATGAGCGGTTATGGTTGATTCGGAAACGATTTTCATAAACAAACTGTCTTGCGTTTAGAAATAAACAGGGATGTCGCGAATATTCGCCTGCGAATAGGTGATTTCGCTTCGCTTCGCATTCGCCAATTTTCGAGGTAAAACTTGTCGAATAATTAAAATATAAAACTATCCGTGTTTAATAAAGTTTGTCATCCAAACTACACATGGAAATAAATCGCACCATACAAAATCTTAAAGAAAAATAATTGTGCATATCCAATTTATACAAATACAGTAGAGTTTGCGTATAAGTAATTTTACCAGTATTTTTCGGAATTTTTTATTAGCACAATTCATCAGCAGAGGGTATGAAGTCATTCAATGTAAAATTATGAGGTGCCGTATCGAAAATCTGAGATAGGTGACTCGTGACTCTCTATGCTGTGAGTCTGAGTCGTGGTGCCACTAGGGATATGCCAATAGCTTGCTTGGAATTGCGTGAGATTTGTAAAGTTCCTCCTTTACACAATTTAACGTAAAAGAGGAATTTTACACAATCTTACGCAAATTCACAGAAGCTATTGGTATAATCCTACTGTCTTGAGGTTTGAAGACATGAAGTTATATAATTCTCATTTATTTAATCGCTACTGAGTCGCTCATTCATAACTCATGGTTTTCGTGAGCAAGAATCAAACAAAAAGTCTTAGAATTGGTGTCTGACTAAATGGCAAATTAAAAGTCACTCAATAGTGAATCCATAACTCTTATTGAATTAAATAACAGAATGTGGAGTAACATGCTACTTGAACATAAGAATGTCAGCTCTCAAAAAGGCGTTGCTTGGAAGTCAAACTGTTGGTGTATGACATCGACATCAAACTTTTCTTCATGATAACTCGGATGATCGTGATGAATGAATTAAAAAAAACAATAGAGAAAGCGCTACGCCGTTAAACCGCGCGCACCCTACACTGTAACGTAACTAGTGTTGTCACATACTGCACTGCCGTCGAACGCGTTTCCTCTTTTCTGCTTACACGATGTATAAGCATAAGATGAGAAATCTATGGCCAATTCTTACAGTATGCAAGTTTAGAATCTTCAAGGATTAAAAAAGAACCATTCCGCAATTGTGAATTTTTCAACTTAGAAAATTGTACCTACCCAATTTATTTGGATAGGAACAGATAGAATTAATCGACGCGAATATTTTTTGCGTGTTTGAACCGAGTGTAATGCATTTAGCAAGGGAGGAGAAACCCTTGAATTTTTCGGCTTCAAAACCGGAGTTTTATAACTGAAGTGCACTGTTTTATGTTCCACAAGCTCGCTTTGGAGAGATTTAATTCCATATGGGCAAAACTTTGGTTAATCATGTTTAGGGTTCCGAATGACTCCCATTTTCTTCAGAGTCAGAGTTAGCTCACTCACTGACTCCCATTTTCTCACTGAGTCAGAGTCATGAATTTTAATGACTCAGTGACTCTTATTTGATTTGATTTGATTTGATTTGATTTGATATTATTTATTCGATTGACTGACCTAATTCAACAATCAAGGATCGCTGGTCTCCCCTAGGAGTCAATGTTAGTATAAATAAATCTACGTTTTAAATTTAAAGAAGTTATGAAAGCCAGACAGAGGTGCGAGCATCCACAAAATAATTAAATAGAATATCGTTAAAACTAGCACTAGAAATGTGATTGGAGGAGTTGTCATCAAATATTTGCCAAGATTTTGGGAATGAGTTCCATAGCTTAGTTCCTCGAAATTTATAGAATATAGAATCAGTCCTGCAGCTTGAGTCAGAGTCATGACTCTGATTCACCTGACTGAATCTGAGCCACTGAGTCATGACTCGAGTGACTCAGATTCACAGAAATTATATAATTTTCTTTATACACTAAAATGCGCATAATATGTATTCAAAGCTCAAAATAAGTGATACAAAGACGCAAAGATACTTGCTCTTTTCGGTTAGACTCTTAAATAAATTTTTGAAATGCTTCTTTATTTTTGATCCGATTTAAAATTAAATTACCTCATAATTTACACTGATCCTTCATGTCAACTCTATCAAAATAATCGATTGAACATATCGGAATGTTTTTGTTATTTTATTGACTTTGTTCAATTAACTCATTTTTTACTGCGTAATTATCAAACCGCACTTCTAAATTAGCTCGAAATCTAAGTTCAAAATTTCATTGATTCGACTTACATTTCTATTTCAAATGGTTATTGTCTACTTCGATTCTGATTGTGAGTTGGAATTTTTAGAAGAGTTGAATTTAAATTTTTATTAAAATCTGGAGTTCGATTTCGATGTGTAGTGGTGTAAGTTACAAGTGTGCTTCAAACTAATCACGAGCTGCGCGGCAGCAAACTCCCACTCTCAGATTTATTGTCGGTTACGGGAGTTGAAAAGATTTGGGTAGTGTTGGTTATGACTCCGACACCGGAGTCGACTCCGACTCCGGAGTTGACTCCCAAAATTATGGGAGTCGGAGTCACTCATGTTCATTTGGGATTGGGAGTCGCTGACTCCGGAGTCGACTCTTCAGAGCCGTGGAGTTGACTCCTCGTGTGAAAAAGTGATGAGAAAAATAATAGTTTGAGACTGTGCAGAAAGACACTACTCACACTACTTCAGTTGGTTACGCAATCCTGTTTGTGTTTCAGTTTCAACCAAAGCTTGGCGTTTGGGTTTGGGCTCTCCTCGGGCTCTTTTAAAAGCTCCATTGGCTCTCCTCGGGATTTTCGAAAACCCTCGGTTGGGCTCTACTCGGGCTTTTAAAAAAAATTCTTTGGGTTCTGGTCGGGCTCCGGCTCTTTTGAAAATTTTCCATGTGCTTTGCTAGGGCGCTTTTGAAATTATTTTTTGGGAACCGTTCGGGCTATTTTGAAATATTGTTATGGTTCTGGTTTAAATCGACCAACTTAGTTGGACGAAATTCCCAGAATCCAATAACTCTCTAATCAATTACCTTCAAACTTTAATGAAAATAAACCAAATACTATTAAATAATTTCAACAATTGAAATAACAATGAAAAACAAATAATTTTTATTCAAACAATAAAAACTAACAATGAAACATATATTTTTTAAGCTCTATTCCAAGCTCCATTCTAAGCTCCCACTCATGGGTCAGACTTACTGCTAGAGTAGAGTCATGGCTTAGAATGAATTTCTTGACTCCAGGCTCTGGGCTTTTATACCCTTGTAGCCTTAGCGTGCCTCGTGCAAAATAACTATTATTATACTTCTGTAATAATAAAACAAAGGAAATTCATAAAAATAAACTAAGATTAAGCTTACTAAGTAACAAAATAAAACAAAGAAAATAAAGACAAAGGTAAGTCAACCATTGCATAAATTATCTACTAATAATTTATAAAAATAATAATCATACAGTTGACGTCACATATAAATACTTTACAACTGTCACATTACCCCCTTCTAAATTTTCAATAATTTCCTAATTATTGGGAAGTTTGACCGACTCTAGAATCCTCTTNGTCACATTACCCCCTTCTAAATTTTCAATAATTTCCTAATTATTGGGAAGTTTGACCGACTCTAGAATCCTCTTCCTGCTGCTGGGTGATGAAAGTTTCAAATTTGTGGATCAACCCAGATTCCTGAACCACAGCCCGTGGTTTCCCCATGTTTCTGCTGACTGTTGGTGCCAGCCTGGCAGTCCCAACCCCTTGACTGGATCCAGTATCCATAGAGACATCAATGCTTAAAAAAAACCAAAAGAAAATTAAAAAAAAAAGTGTTCAATGTTAACCTGAACACACAGGTAAGCCTGACGCATAGGCTATCCTGGACAGACAGGATTAAAAATTTAAACTTATGGAAAAGGACTTACCTTCCATAACAGAATCAGATGACCAAACCAAAGCGTCTTGGTGGTCGAGAGGGTNATAACAGAATCAGATGACCAAACCAAAGCGTCTTGGTGGTCGAGAGGGTCTTGTAGAACGTCTCTGGACAATTGCTGATGAACGTCTGATGGCCTTAACTTTCCGGATTTTCCTATTTACAGGTTCTGAAACATTATCAGAACCACCAGGAACTTCTCAGCATCCTTTTGTCCTTTGAGGATTTTGACGAATTAGACTTACTAATTCCTGTCATTGTTCTATTTAGCAAAATCGGTTCACCTTCTGAACTTTTATTTTTGCTAGAACAGTTGCTACTTATTTGACTGTTTCCCCTGACTGTCATTTGGCTACCAGGATTCGTCATCGAATTTCTGGGACCCGTTTCTACATCAGTTGAAGACGACTTAAAACAAGTCTTAAACTTTTTTTTGGGGTCTTTTTCAAGAGGGAACTTGAGACTAACTCAAATTCACTATGAAATCGAACTAAATCATTAACGTGAACTACGACATCGATTTCTCTTAGAATCTAGTAGTTTAATTTTATAATCGACAGGACCAACCTGCCCAATTATCTCGTAAGGTCCTACCTTTTGAGCTAAAAATGCTTTAGTAAGGCCTTTTTTCCTTACAGGAAGCATTCTCAAAACCTTTTCATCAACGGAAAAATTTGTAGGAACCCTTTTTTTGTCAAAGCGCTCTTTTGCTTTATCATGAGCCTTCTTTGAATTTCTTTTAGCCTTATACCGAACTATTTCCAAATCTTTTGGAAAACTTCTTTCGATCCCCGGTTCTGAAGGAAGCGGGAGATCCAAGTCAATCGGTAACCTAGGTTCACGCCCATATACTAAATAAAATGGCGAAAAACCTGTGGACTCATTTTTCGTTGCATTATATGCAAAAGTTGGTGACGCTAGACAAAAGTCCCAATCTTTTTGATCTTGACTTACGAATTTAGCAACTATTTTCTTTAGAGTTTGGTTACATCTTTGTGTAACTCCATTACTCTGTGGATGATAAGGTGCCGTAAATCTTAATTTATACCTAGATTTTTGACTCGCTTCCTTAGCAAGTCTAGATATAAATTGGCGACCTCTGTCAGTAACAAATTCCTTAGGCATTGAGTGCCGCAACAAAATTTTGTCTTTTATCTTCAACGACACTTTCAGTCGTGGCTGCTGGAACTGCTACTGACTCCACATAGCGACTGAAATGATCAACAAAGATCAAGGCATACTTATTGCCATTTTTCATAGAGGTCGTAAACGGACCTATGAAGTCAATCCCCACTCTTTTGTAAGGACTACTGACTTCTTCAAAGTCTTGCATGAGTCCTCGTCCTGGACTTGTACGCACTATGAATTTGACATTTGGCGCAACCTAGCACAAATCTACGAGTATCTCGACAGATACTTTTCCAGTAGAATCGAGCTTTTATTGTCGCCCATGTTCTTGTCATTCCTAAATGACCACCGAACTCAGCGGTGTGTATATTGTCAAGAATTTCTCGACGAAGTTCTTTTGGAATAACTAATCTCCATGACCTGCCTTCTGGTTCATAACAAGCGAAATATAAAATTCCGTTTTGGACACTAAAGTCTTCCATGTGAGGAACCGGCAAAGGAAATATATTTTCGTCGCTTGAGTGTCTATTCTCAGCGTTCTCTATATATTTTAGGATTTTTCCCACCCAGGGATCTTCCAACTGTTTTTCTCTAAAGTCTATACCCTCAAGGGTTAGAACTTCTGATGAATCCATTGATTCAGGAGGTCCTACTGGGAATCGACTCAATGGATCAACATCATTGGCCAATTTCCCTGGACGGTGATGGATCACCATATCCTGTGTTTGCAAAGCAAACGACCATCTCGCAAGTCTACCATGCGGGTCTTTTACTGAAAACAGCCATTTTAACGAATGGTGATCAGTAAAAACAGTATAGTGAATCCCATACACATAGGGTCTAAACTTTTGTACAGCGTACACAACTGCTAGGCACTCTTGCTCACTAGCGGTATAACGCTTTTCTGTGTCTGTCATAGAGCGGCTTGCGTAGGCTACCACGCGCGGCATTCCATCTTGTATCTGTACAAGAGTGGCACCTAAACCATAGCCACTACTATCACAGTGTATTTCTGTTTCAGCTTTTTCTAACGGATAGGCCAAAATTGGACTAGTAACTAATGCTAGTTTCAATTTCTCAAAAGCTTCTTGTTGATCCCTTCCCCACAAGAAGGGTTGGTCTTTTCTTAACAACAAATTGAGGGGCATTGCAATTTTGACAAAATTTTTGACAAATCGCCTATAATACCCACATATATTAACGAATGATCGAATATGAGTTAGAGTCGTTGGCACTGGAAACTTCGTAACTGACGTTACTTTTCCAGGGTCAACCTCAACTCCCTCACTCGAAATTATGTGTCCTAAGTACTCAATCTTAGACGCAGAAAATTTACATTTGCTTGTTTTTAAGGTCAAATTAGCATTTTTAAGGCACTGGAGAACAGATCTCAGCCTTTGCTGATGCGCCTTAAAATTTCTACCAAATACTATGATATCGTCTAGGTATACTAGGACCATAGTCCACTTTAAACCTGACAATACCACATCCATGAGGTACTGAAAACTCGATGGTGCGTTACATAAACCCATCGGTAATCTTTTAAACTGGTATAAACCATCAGGCGTGACAAACGCCGTTTTTTCTTGATATTTTTATCAACTTCTATCTGATAGAAGCCTGAAATAAGATCTAACATTGTGAAGAATTTCGCAGATCCTAATCTGTCTATCGCATCTTCCATTCTAGGGAGAGAATATGCGTTTTTCTTCCTCACAGTGTTTAACTTCCTGTAGTCAACACATAAACGATAACCACCTCCCTACTTAGGAACTAATACGACTGGAGCTGCCCAAGGCGAGCTCGATTCTTCAACAATCCCTGCTTCAAGGAGTTCACTAACTTTTTCCTTGATTTTTCCACGCTCTACAAAAGATGCGCTATAGGGATGAGACCTAATCGGGAGCTGATCCCCTGCCTCAATTTTATGTTTAAACAAATTAGATTTTCCCACTTGGGATTCCTGTTACAAAAAAATCGGAAAATTCTTCTACGATTTTTAATATTTGTGTCTGCTCAAATACTGTCAAATTTTCTCCAAATTTAACCCCTAATTTTTGCTTAGATTCTTCAATCCTAGAGAGCTCGGCGCTCTCCGTAGCAACTGGGTTATTTTCACTAAGGAGAAAAATATCTGCTCCTTCCGGGGCACAACTGCGCCGATGCAATCGTGGTATTTTTCCTCAACATAATTGGACCAACTCCAATATTTGTAATCCAGACCTCTGTCTCATAGTCGACTACGACAGCATAGACATAAGGTTGGATTATATTTTTGGAAAACTGTAAATCACGATTTGGACACAAAATCGCAGATCCGGATAAGATATCAGGTATCTTTACCATGACTCTTACCACCATCTTTGGTGGTATTCGTACAGTGTTTACCAACGAACACTTGTACACCTTTGAATTTGACTCAGAAAAATAGTCGAGTGACACAGGTACCTCTGAAAATTGAGAAGTCTTTGGGTTTGAAGTTGATTTTTCAACCTCCACACCCGAGTCCTCCTTCTTTCCAGCCTTCTGACTGTCATTTTTCTCAACCATGTTTCTAGTCGTCCAGTCTGTCCCTAACAACAAGGGTTCTGGAAGCTTGGGCATCACATAGAAACCCCAAACATTTTTTTCATCATTATGAGAAAATATTAATTCCACATAATCGGAGAGGGTAACTCTCCCTGATGCTGTAGACACACACAACGGTTCTACTTTATATCTTTTATGTATACATTTTTTTATTTTTCTTAAAAATACAGGTCCAATAACCGAAATATTAGAACCTTCATCAACTCGTACTACAAAAGTACTATTTCCAAAAACAACTTTAGTTGTGATTTTCGGCCCTATACGTCGCTTTCTGAACGTAACAGGCAACCAATCACCTTCAACACACGAAGTTGTCTTTTACATGTTTATTTTTATTTAATTATGTGGCTTTCAACATAAAACAACTGTTTATGTTACCACGTTTGACATTATTTTTGGGGTTTTTGGACGGTCCCCAAGCCCACTCTATTCGTTTTTTGGAATAGTAGGGTTTTGGGTTGTTTCCCCCAAAACTCCATAAACAGCGGTCGAACTCTTCTCGACTACTCTCGTATTCTCAGGACAATCTTTTATAAAATGCCCTGGTTGTCTGCATTTATAGCATCTCTCCCGCTCAACACGTGGGTTCTGCTGTCTCTGAGAATTACTTGGTACTAACTTTTCAGTACCAGTTGTGTTTGTTTCTTGGCTTTGATTGCCACGACGAAAACTACCTTTTGCCTTCGGTAGAGGTCTCCGATATGTCTCTGGTTTCTCCATTTTTCTCAACTTATGAAGAAACTCATTTACATCTTTGGGCTCAGAGCAGTGCATTATGTTCCGAATTGATAAGGGCAATCCCTTAATCAATTTATCCACCTGCTTCTGAGTACTCATTAGGGGATCTATAATCTTAAAATAACCCAATTTCTTTGAGACATATTCTCCAGCCGATTTGCATTCTATGAATAGAATACGACTGGAGGCTTGTTTAGCCTCTTTTCGAACAGACTCTGGTTCGTAAAATTCTTTCAGTTCAATTTTGAGCTCAGCCCATTTTGCTAATTTATTTGTGCCTGTAAGCTCTCGAATGAACTTAATTTGATTGAATTTCCACCAATCTAGGACTTCTCCTTCGATTATCTGGTGAAAATTTAAAATCAGCCATCCGTTGTCAACGGATGCTGCCGCACAAACTGCGTCACATCGTGCGCAGAACAAATCTACGTCCGAATTTCCATCGAATTTTGGAATCAACCTAAGTATAAACTTATAATCGATCTTTTCGATAACTTCTACTTCCGCCATTTTTTTGCGTATTTGAAGTTTTCGTTGGTACAAAACTCAACAATTAGAAAATCACAAAGTTTTTCTAGGCACAAAGCCTGGTAAAGACACACTTTACTACGCACAAAGCGTTTAAAAAAACAAAGTTTCTTTCTTGGCACAAAGCCGGTAAAGACAAACTTTACTACGCACAAAGCGTTCAAAACACAAAGTTTTGTAAAGCACACAGCTTAGCCTGCAAGATTTTGCGAAAACGTTAATGATTAAATTTAAAAAAAAACTCGAAAATTTAAACAAAAATTAAGAAATCTCCACCAATTGTTATGGTTCTGGTTTAAATCGACCAACTTAGTTGGACGAAATTCCCAGAATCCAATAACTCTCTAATCAATTACCTTCAAACTTTAATGAAAATAAACCAAATACTATTAAATAATTTCAACAATTGAAATAACAATGAAAAATAAATAATTTTTATTCAAACAAAAAAAAACTAACAATGAAACATATTTTTTAAGCTCTATTCCAAGCTCCATTCTAAGCTCCCACTCATGAGTCAGACTTACTGCTAGAGTAGAGTCATGGCTTAGAATGAATTTCTTGACTCCAGGCTTTTATACCCTTGTAGCCTTAGCGTGCCTCGTGCAAAATAACTATTATTATACTTCTGTAATAATAAAACAAAGGAAATTCATAAAAATAAACTAAGATTAAGCTTACTAATTTCCATAATTAGTAACAAAATAAAACAAAGAAAATAAAGACAAAGGTAAGTCAACCATTGCATACATTATCTACTAATAATTTATAAAAATAATAATCATACAGTTGACGTCACATAAATAATTTACAACTGTCACAATATATAATCGTATCTCGCGCATGTGGAATGCACACTGCTTATATAAAATGCTCACTGCACAAATACAATGCCTACTGCCCATGTACAATGCGGACTGTGCTTGTCTACTACAGACTACAATTCTTATACGAATTTCTACTGCGTTTGTATAATGCGTACTCGACATGTAAATATACACTGCATTTGAGTATTTTCCAACGGTCTCTGCTCTTTTTAAATTCTCGCTTGAGCTCTGCTCGGGCTCTTTTGAAATTTGCCATGGGGCTTTGCTTGAGCTTGGGCACTTTTTCGAAAATCATGCTTCCAGTCCAACTAAAGCTGGATCCAGAGTAAGAGGTTTTCTCATTACCTGCTCATGCCCTTCTCATTCTAATTATTTTTACCGATCCATAGTTTCCCTTCTCATTACCACTTCAGTCTCGTGAGGGTGCACTACGAAAGAAGTGAGCTTGAGAAAACCATCCAAACTTTCCTTTCTCATTCCATTTCTTTGCTCATTCCGCTCTCATTTGGGAGTAGACTCCAATTCTACTTTTCAAATGAGAACGACGTAAGAAAATACTTTTAATAATTTTGTGGCTTTTTCATAAAATATGTTGCGCATATAATATACTTTGAACACGAATTTCCTTTTTCCGAATCCGACGTAAAGCAACATTTTCAATATCAAAATGGATTTGGTTTCGTTTCTCAAACTGTTTTAACAAATGACCGCTAACTACACTATCCAGAGTTGAATGTCACATTTCTCGACTGAGAAGGATATGATAAGGGCAAGGGAATGGTAATGAGCTAGGAATTTGAAAAGTGCTTTTGCTCCACTTGGGTACAGACTGAGGACACGGTAACATAAGGGCATAAGAACTTTACTCTGGTCTGGATTCAGCTTAAGAGTGCTTTCACTACTCCTCACCGCTACATCCCAGTGATGTTGTTATTCGCAAAACAGCCCGAGTGAGCAAGAGCCGGGAGCCCAAACCGCCTCGCTTTCGTATTTGGACGTAGTTTTGTGTAAAATCTAAATTAAAAGTAAATTACAACTCAAATTGTTTGACTCCGGAGTCGACTAAAATTTATGGGAGTCGGAGTCAGCGACTCCGGAGTCAACTCTCAAGATTTTTGGAGTCTGAGTCGCTGACTCCGACTCCGGGCCAAATGGAAGCCATAACCAACACTATTGGGTAGTACAAAAATGGCAAGATGTAAGCAGTAACGCTTTGTTGCTTGGGAGTCATCACTGTTCATAGTGAGTCACGACTCAGAGTCACTTTGGAAAAGCAAGAGTCACGAGTCAGGTGACTCAGTGACTCCCATTTCTCTGTTGATTAATTGAAATGCTCACATACTAGTTAATCTCATCTCACTCACGTCAATTATGAATCGTGTGTGTGAGGATAAAGGTTTGTTGGTTTACATAATCAACAGCAAGTCATTGTGAAGGTCTCCACATGTTGATTTGATGAATGATGTGAGTAAATTGAATCGTATTTCTTACGTTAGTTTTAACCTTTTATTGTGTCATGATCATGTTCTGAAGCGGACGGTCAACTTTTGTTTTGACTATGAGTAATGATTACGCAATACTCGAACCTCCTCGATGCATTCTTCGGTTCCATATAACAGACCCTTCAAATAAGAAGGCAAAATTTTTGAGAAATGATTTTACGGAAAATTAAAAATTGACTCTATGTCAAATTTTTTCATATATTATGAACCGCTCAATTTCCTGAAAATCGTTTCTACGAAACTTTTGTTAACTTTTCATAAATTAAATATTGTTGCAATAGTCTAATTTGTGAGAGTTTTAAAAACGTTAATGCCGGAATTTTCCCTTCTTATTCGAACACACTGTATAGCTATACATAATTATTTTATTTTTGAGTGTTTTTTTTTCACAAAAGTAGATAAAAGAATTCCTGTTCACTATTGCTTTTCCATACGAGGTTTTTGTAAATTTTCAGCAATTCCAACTTTGCCAAATCGTCCTGGAATTTTGCAAATATTTAGAACATGCGAATACCTATGGACTTATTTTCAATTTTTAACTACTTTTTTTTTATTAAGCTTCAAAGTGGGGATGCTTTTAATTCCTATTATTATATATATCTTATGCCTAGGACTAAAAAATAATTTTTTAAATCACAAATTACAAATTAGTTTTCCATATTGTTAGCCATGTCTCGGGTCGGAGTCCATCGAAGTCACTGACTCCGACGACGCAAATTTTTGGTGTGAGGCCGGAGTCAGTGTCACGACTGCCTGCGGAGTTACCATTTAGAAGTAAAGATTGCGTTGAGCATTTGTAACCAAGGTAGACATCTTGCCGCGGTACGTCGATCTCGCATTGTGTTACATAGATGTGGCGAATACTCAAACCGGCATGGGTTTTTATAATAGTGTTAACAGCTAATCGGTCAAAATTGTGCTATTCAAGTATTTTGATGACAAAGGTACAATTTCCAATGTAGTATTAGCGAAAATTACATATAATTTGGAGTAGTATGCAGGAAATTTACTTGCATTGCATATTCATTTTAACTATTTTGTGTCGAGTGATTAGATATAACTAATTACTCCATTCCAAAATGTAATAGCTTTTACAAAAGTCCAAATTTGTCTTAAATCCGTTAAGACCATAAGTTTGTGTGCAAAATCGATGGTCTGATAAACGTGCTCTAAGGTATTAATCTTTTGAATATCTGAATTTAGGATTGGAATCGCACATGGTATACTTCAAATCCAGACTTTACAATTTGCTTCGAAGACACCGCCCTTGCATGGACCCCCTGTGTTTTTCTTTGGCTTCTGGCCGGGTTGGATGTCTACTACTCCTTACATTCAAGAGGACGGAATATCCCATGCACTGCACTTAATGTGTCCAAATTGGTCACCGCGGCTATTCTTTGCTGTATTCAAATGATATTATTCGCTTATCAAATGAACCGAGGATATGAAAACGTTGTTTATCCAGTCGAGTGTTATACGCCCATGATTAGATTTCTAACTTTTGTAAGACAAAATTTTTTACATGATTAGTTCTTTCTCTAATTGGAAGTGATATTGTTAATGATAATTATTCGGTTTTGTTTCTAGGGTTTGGTGATTTTCCTCATCCTCTTTTCAAAAATTAAAGGCGTCCGATCATCTGGTGTACAGTTCTTATTTTGGCTACTTATGGCAATTTGTGAATTTTTTGCATTTCGATCTGCAATTATCCACTCAATGATGGACGTATGTGATTAGCGAGGCTTTACCAAATTTTTCAAATATCCTAAAAGGATGTCCATCATTTCAGATTCCGATAGAGACAACGGTTGTTCTGGTTCTGAGAATGATATTCTATCCAGTTGTACTGTGTGAGTTTTTCCTAAGTTGTTGGGCGGATGCGGCACCCACGTATGAGGAGCATCCACAGATATCAGGCGTAAGTAATTAAAAACAACGTTTGTTGAATCAAACTTAATAAGTTCTTACTACTAACTAATTGTTGATGTTTAAAGAAATCTTGCCCGGAAGAGTCAGCATCGTTCTTGTCACGTCTTCTATTTTTCTGGTTTGACTCCCTGGCTTGGAAGGGGTATAAGAAGCCGTTGACTTACGAAGATCTATGGGAATTAAACTCACAGGACAAATCAAGTGCTCTGTTACCGGCATTTGACAAGCACTGGCGACGAGAAATGGACAATGCTAAAATGTGAGTACACCTGATAATCAGTCTAAATACTACTGGAAAACCAAGTACATAATTGGGTGACCCTTCTTATCATTTTCTAAATCAAATTCAAACAATTTTCACTATCAAGCTCATAGATGTTCAGCTTACAGACCATTTTTAGGTTTGTTGCTTATCTAGTTTAGCTGCTGGGTTTCTCGTGTAAATTTGGTACTGAAAACTTCAAAGTTTTGATTTAGTAAACTGTAAACGAATGTTGTAGGGAAGGACAAGAAGGGTCAATAACAGAGATGGATGGATGGGTATTTCCGAGCGGGGTGACGAGTTGGCCAGAAAAATCGGGGTCGGTTGGCACTTTTGGCGCTGACCGATTTACTTTTTCGATACATTATAATGTAGAGTAATGCATTACTCTAAAAACTAATCCGACACTGGTGCCCAAAAAATTGCAAAGTTAGCTAAATAACTCGGTTTCTATTCCTCATAAAACAAGGGCATGCCATAAAATAAACATTAGTGGAACGAGGAATATGAATGTCATGTTCTTTCTTGTTCGAATTCCGCATAACTTAATCAACTAAATTTGAAAAAAACCCGTACCCCGAAAATTTCGGGGTCAGTATTACCGAAAATTGCCCTCGAGATTTTCGGGGTAAAGACAACAGGTGACATGCCATCCATCCATCTCTGGTCATTAACTATGGTTCACCAGTCAAAATAATTTGACTGTGGAACTGCTTTCCTTTTTTTTTTACCGTTTTGATTAATTCAGTAATAAAAACGTTTACCATATTCCATTTTACTCATGCCCGCTGACAGCAAGTTTTGGGATAATTTCGGGTAAGTAAATCTAGACATCTCATCAGTCATGCACTGGCTAATTAGACGATTTTTATATATCGTGCAAAAGTTTAAAATTTATATAAAGTATGACTTATGTAAGATCTAGAGTGAAAATTTGTACTTCATTGTGATTTCAGGGTACCGGATACAAAGGCAAGTTTTCGGAAACGAAGTGGCTCAATTAAATTGGCAGATTCTAATAAACAAAAGAAAAAGACGCAGGCGAGTATTCTGGTCCCTATTTTGAAAGTGTTTGGCCCCACAGTCCTTCTTGCTGCATTTCTGAAGCTCATTCAAGATCTTTTGACATTTGTCTCACCACAAATCCTCAAGTTAGATAAAATTCACATTTGCTTCAAGTCATGTCCAAACTAAAATCTTTTTCTGTCTCAGATTGTTGATCGCATACGTTTCTGATAATGTGCAAGGAGAGGCCGTGGAAGGTTGGAAAGGATATTTATACGCCATTTTACTTCTTCTCACCTCAGTGTTGCAAACAATTCTTCTGAACCAATACTTTAATCAGATGGTACTTGTTGGTATGCGTTTGAGAACTTTACTCATCAGCACAATTTACAAGAAGTCAATGCTCATTTCAAGCGCAGCTAGGAAGGGTACAAACAGTGAAATTTATTTGAATCACTGTAGGTTAAATATTTTTGTTGCTATAGAGTCCACTGTCGGTGAAATAGTTAACTTGATGAGTGTTGACACCCAGCGACTTATGGATCTTACCACTTACATTAATATGCTTTGGAGTGGACCTCTACAAATCGCCTTGTCTCTCTACTTCTTATGGGTATTGTTAATTTACTTGTGAATAGGCTATTGCCAAATCGACATGCTTCAAAATACATTCATTCATCTGTCAGGGTACCCTTGGACCTTCAGTATTGGCTGGGTTTGCTGTGATGCTCCTGTTGATTCCGGTGAATGCATTTATTGCAGCGAAAACCAAGACTCTACAGATTAAGCAAATGAAGTTCAAGGATCAGCGAGTGAAGCTTATGAATGAAATTCTGTCTGGAATAAAGGTGAGATGAATCAAGGAATACTTTTCAGGAATTAAGTTTAGGAGTACTTTTAGTATTTCTTGTTCTTGTGACCTGTCATCATTGTGTCTGTCAGAGCTAATATAACTCTTGTTCCTTCCAAAAGTATTTCACAAACTAATATCATTTAGCTGTAGTGCTAAATTTCTGATTTGTAAACAGGTACTCAAGCTATATGCTTGGGAATTGTCATTTGAGGAACAAATAATGGAAATCCGTGGGAAGGAAATGAAAGTATTAAAAGATGCGGCCTACCTAAATGCTGTAACGGCCTTTATTTGGACTTGTGCGCCATTTCTTGTAAGTAAACATAATCGTAAGAATTTGGTCAAATTTTATAGAGGTTAATTGAGATTTAGTGAAACATGGTGCTAAA
This sequence comes from Holacanthella duospinosa, assembly GCA_002738285.1. Classification (NCBI taxonomy): domain Eukaryota; kingdom Metazoa; phylum Arthropoda; class Collembola; order Poduromorpha; family Neanuridae; genus Holacanthella; species Holacanthella duospinosa. Next base: position 887,866 of record NIPM01000049.1, on the reverse strand, counting down.
CACTTCTGACGGTCGAATCTTAAATAATTTAGTCAAACTAAGCAATTGGTTAAGATTCCATGGACTACGACCAAAAACTCAAAGTTTTTTTCCGTATTTTCAATGAAAATACACTGGTTCGCTGGATCAATTGATCGTGGTATTTGCCGTAGTCATTTCGAGATTTTGATGAAATCATCATAGTTTTTCATCAGAGAATCTGCTAATTTCACGGTGAATTTATCTGTAATACTTTAATTTGATTTCGTTTTCTTTAACATCGCCTTCTAGTTAAAAATTTTAACAAGTCTGTCGAGTTTCAACAACTGTTTCAACTTTTGACGGATATAATTTCTATGGATGCACCGAAGCTTCGGTTGGCCGAAGACTTCGGCTGAAATTGGGCCGAAGGCCATCCTTCGGTCTCCGGCCATTGACCGAAGGATTCGGCCGAAGAGTTAACTATTTCTCGCGCAGTTAACTGCTTGTGATGTTGGAGAGTGATTAGGTCATGTAATGAAAACGTAACAGAAAACTGACTGTTTCATTTAGTTTTTAAATGTCCTTATTCTAAATCTAATCCCATTTTGTGTTCTTTCCAATTGAATTCTTTTTTTCCCGTAACTCTAATCGCATCGACAAAAAAAAATTCAACATCCCTCTCACCTGTGGGTCACTTATGACCACAGTATTTCATGTCAAATGTGCAAATGTAGTGTTACAAGTGCCAAGGTAATTGACATCTCAGGGTTGTTATATCCGCATTATCAAGATATAAATCTCATTATTAATGAGATTTATCACTCATAATAATGATAACAAATTTCCTGTGTGTTAATATTGTATGGAATATTTAAAAAAAAAATTAGTTGAATGGATGATATAAAGTAAAAACCAAGAATTTCGTAGAGTTAAATCGAATTTTTTAGAAAGTCAAATTCTGTTATAATGAGTAGTGTTCTCCATGGCTCTGAGTCCCAAGGTTTTTGTGAGTCGGGAGTCATTTGATGACTGACTCTTTCGCGTTTGGGAGTCAGAGTGATGACTTTTTTCCAACGTGCGCAAATGAGACTAGCGGACTTATTTTCCTGATTTATTTTGAAATTGTATTTCTGAACTTAATACCTATTTATCTACATCTCCAATGTTGTTGGGGAAAAATGAAAACCCATTTGAGTGGTGGAAACTGTATCAGCCTATTTACCCTCAATTGTCATCAATGCTAAAAAACAGTTGTCTGCTCCAGCTAGCTCTGTATGCAATGAAAAGATGTTTTCAGAAAAGGGGAACATTTACGAAACTAAGAGAAATAGACTTACTCCAGAGAACGGGGAACTACTCACTTTTCTTCACCACAACCTCCATCGCTTAAATTTCGAATATTAAAAGCACTATATTCCATTCATTCTTTTAGGAATTGTTATGGGCAAAGTGAAATGTGTACTTATCCCAAATTCCATGTCAGTTAAAATTTTATTAATAAAGAAAATCAGTTCTTGACGTTGAGACCTTTCGATAGACACCCTACATGCGCAATGAGAAACTCTTCGGCCGAAGGTTCGGCCTTCGGCGACCCACCGAAGACGAAGCTTCGGTCTTCGGCCACGAGCCGAATGTGCCCTTCGGTGCATCTCTAATAATTTCATTTCGTCAATTGTTGTGGTAGCTATGTCAGGCCCCATGAAGATTGCTTTTTCATCTCTTAGGTTGCTGCTTTCTCATTTGGGACGTTTGTCCTATCTGATTCGAAAAATATCTTGGATCCAGAAAAGGCTTTTGTTGCTTTAACTCTCCTTAACTTGATACGAATGCCGATGAATGCGGTCCCTATGCTCCTCGTTTTCAGCATCCAGGTCAAATTTTTAACAACTTCCAAAAACGACAAAACATAACCTGCTTGATTTTTTTCGCTTACTGCACTGATCAATGTGCCTCTCTTATTTACTATTGTAGATTATTAAAATTTATTATTCTGAGAACTAAGTTTCAGACGGGTATCAGCAAGGTTCCTTGACAACAACATGACAAAAAATGTGACGGCTTTTTTAGGACGTTGTCAAGGAACCTAGAGTTAATATTTTGATAATTAGTATTTAGAACCAGGGTTTTCTGAATTGTATGTAGGTGGCTGTTGTGAGTTTCGCAAGTTTCGTCCTATCCGACCCAAATAATATCCTTGATGCAGAACTTGCGTTCGTTTCTTTATCACTCTTCAATATTCTTCGTTTCCCGTTGTCAATGCTTCCTATGATCATCACATCTATGGTCCAGGTTTGATTGAATTTTTTTTAGTAGCGCCTAGCACATCACTGTTCAGTAATCTACTGTTGCTGCCAACATATGGACAACCAGTTTTCTGTCTTAGGATATATCTTAGGTTAACTTTTTTTTTTTGAGCTTATATCCCATGGAAACAGAATTTTCATCCCCAGTTACAATTCACGGTTATGAAGCTTCTGCCCGTCTGACGCCCGCGGGCGTCACTAAACCGGGCATCTCTATCTTACCTTTGTCGTATCTCGTGTCGTCACCATGACGTATTGTCTCGTTCACGAGTCATTTAGGGTTTGTTGAAGCATAATGCAAAGAAATTTCCTCTATAGCTTCACTGAGAGAATCTTTGCATTATCTCTAAATTGAAAATTTAACTTAAAAATTTTAAATCACCTATCCTTCATTTATTAAAAAGTTGAAAAAGTTTAACTTTTCTGAGTTAAGATAAAAGAGACGAGAACGATAGAGAGAGATCTTCACTAAATATTTTCTCGCAAAGCATTCTTGCGTTGCGTCTCTCTAGCACCACTTGAGAGATGCTCAGATGAACTCTAAATTGAATAATCTATCCGTCCTCTAAAGGATTACTCAAGAGACGGATAAGTGAAAGTGATCAACAAACCGGGCGTGACAGTGATGTTATTCTTGCGCGTGATTTCCTTAGTCGACGCATTTGTGACTTGTAAACCTTTTTTTTTCTAAGATTTTTTTTTAATAAACTGCAAAAACGACAGACAGATTTTGTAAAGCTAGCAACACTAACAACAACCATAACGCCCGGTTTAGTGATCACTTTCACTTATCCTTCTTTTGAGTAATTCTTTAGAGGAGGATAGAGTATCCAATTTAGAGTTCATCTAAGCATCTCCCAAGCGTTGAAAGACGCAACGCGAGAATGCTTTGAGAGGAAATATTTAGCGACAATGTCTCTCACTCTTTCTCGTCTCTTTTATCTTCACTCACAAAAGTTAAACTTTTTCAACTTTTGAGTAAGTGAAGGATAGGTGATTTAAAAATTTTAAGTTAAATTTTCAATTTAGAAATTGCAATGATCCTCTCAGTGAAGCTATATAGGAAATATCTTTGCATTATGCTATAACAAACTCTGTCTAACGCCCGGTTTACTGATCTCTCTATCTTAACTTTGTCGTATCTCGTGTCGTCACCACGACGTATTGTGTCGTTCAGGAGGCATTTTGAGTTTGTTGAAGCATAATGCAAAGAAATTTCCTCTAAAGCTTCACTGTGAGAGGATCTTTGCATTATCTCTAAATTGAAAATTTAATTTACAAATTCCAAAGTAATCCAAAGTTTTTCCTAAAAAATCTGGTTTCCAATGGAAATGGCTCAAAAACAAAAAAAAATAAACAGATATATCTTAAGACAGAAAACTGGCTGTCCATATGTTGGCAGCAACAGTACAGCGTGTTTTAAAATGAGGTACCTCTCTTTGAAAATTAATAACTCGGCTACGGAAGTACTAATCTCTGTTGCTTTTAGCTCATTTCAAAGGGCAAAGGATAGTAAGGAATTTTGTGTATCATGTCCACGGACAGTGATAACGGCTACTATGGTCAATCAACGACTAAAGTGAAAAGGTTGGAATTTAGCATTATGATGACAAGGAAATTTTTTTTAATTTGGTTCCCTTTGGTTCAGCACTTCGGTATGTGCCCAAACCAAGCGTCGGCATTTTACCACCGCTCCCGCTCTCAAACAATAATGTCGCCTCACTCCGCTTCCGCTCTCTCTCCCAAACATTTGTCTCCTCTCTCCGCTCTCGCTCTAAAACAATAATGTCGCCTCGTTCCGCTCCCGCTCTCGCTCCCAAACAATAATATCGCCTTGCTCCGCTCCCGATCTGGCTATCACACAATAAAGTCGCCGCTCCGCTCTCGCTCTCGCTCCATAAAAATTTTGTCTAGTCGCTCCGCTCCGGCTTAAGCTCTCTAAAAATATTGTCTTGTCGCTCCGCCCCTGATCTCGCTTTCTAAAAATATTGTCTTCTTGCTTCGCTCCGGCTCTCGCTTCCTAAAAAATTTCTGATTCGTTTCGCTCTCGCTCTCGCTCATTAATAATATTGCTTTTTCGCTCCGCTCTCGCTCTTTACAAATATTGCCGCTTCGCTTTCGCACCATAATTTGTCCACCATCCGCTCCACTCTCGCTCTAATATGTTTCGTCGACTCCGCTACACCATGTAATAAGTTGCAGTTGTTTGGAAATTAAAATTTTGGTAGGACATTCTGCGATAACATGCAGGGTCATGGAATTTTTTTCTGACTCCAAGACTAAACTTACTGTTCCGAACATCCAAACGCTTCATAGGGCGTAGACAACCAAGTCGATGTCTTAACTCCAGCTCTGTGACGTCTCGCTCTTTCGCTCTATGGTGCATCGCTCCGCTCTCGCCCTCGCTCCCGTAAATTTATTGACATAGCTTCGCTATCGCTCATACAAATTTATTGATATATCGCTCCGCTCTCGCTCTGGCTCAATGATTGTTTTCTCACATACGCCCCGCTCTTGCTCTCTTTTCTGAAAATACCGTTGTTTCTGGTCCGCTCCAATTGTTGCTCCCGCAAATACCGTTGCTTCCGCTCCGATCTCGCTCCCGCAAATACCGTTGCTTCCGCTCCGATCTCGCTTCCACAAATACAGTTGCTTCCGCTCCGATCTGGCTCTCGCTCCCGAAAATGCCGTCTCTCACTCCCAACAATTTCGTCCATACCGCTCCGCTCTCACTCTCGTTCCTTTCATTAATTCTCATTTCATTCCGCTCTCGCTCCCGCTTTTTGTAGGAGCGGAGCGGGAGCGAATACCGCTTACCTTTGGCTCAAACAAACAACGATGATTTAATCGGAGATTGTTGACGCTCATTTCCTCCATGCCATCGTAATGCTAAATTCATCACCAGTTGAACAATTCTTTGATTGACTTTAATAACCTTTCTCTCCCACTTCTGCAATTGTGAACAAAAATTCTTCTAGTTTTTCAGATTCAAAGTGGACAAATCTTACATGAATTGGTGCACCAATTAATAAGATATTAAATTTCCAAAGGAGATACATCATTTTAAAACACGCTGTATTTCAAAAATTGTCACTAAGGCTTGTGCTCTCTATCATTGTTACATGCTTTTGCTTGGCAGTAATTAGCATTTTCGTTGTCTCAATTTTAAAAACTTGTCTTTTTCTATTTAGGCGAATGTAAGTTTAAAACGAATAAACAACTTCATGAATGCTGAAGAAATTAACTCAAATGCTGTTACACACGATTCTCGTGAAGGCTAGTTTCTTAGTTACATTTTCATTTTTTTAATATTTCCGTTTACCCTGTCTGTAAATCTATAGCTGATCCAATTGTAATCGAAAATGGGACATTTTTCTGGGATCCCGAGACAACGATATTGAGAAATATCAGTCTAAGAGTAAAGGAGGGATCTCTTGTTGGTAAATAATTTCTTGATGGCAGCTGTAGGCAAAGATTATATTTTACAAACGTTTGTTGAAATTATAGCATTGTGTGGTTCCGTTGGAAGTGGAAAATCGAGCATTCTTTCAGCCATTTTAGGTGAAATGGAGAAAGAAACTGGACGAGTAAATACAAAAGTAAGGGAGTGAATAATATTAGTGTTTCACTTTATTCATTTATATTTTAATCCTATTCTACTAGGGTTCCATCGCATATGTTGCTCAACAAGCTTGGATCCAAAATGCTACTCTTCGAGATAACATTCTGTTTGGACGTCCTTATCAACCGACTAAATACGATCAGGTAGTGAATGCTTGCTCCTTGAAACCAGATTTGGATGTTCTTACTGCTGGAGACAAGACAGAAATTGGAGAGAAGGTGTGATTCTAGTTTATTTCCATTGCATTTGAATTTTTTGATAATGTAATGATTACATGCAGGGAATCAACTTGAGCGGTGGTCAGAAGCAGCGTGTGTCTCTTGCGAGAGCGACCTACAACAACGCCGATGTTTATTTGCTCGACGATCCACTCAGTGCAGTAGACAGTCATGTCGGGAAGCATATCTTTGAGAATGTGTTGGGACCGAAGGGAATTCTTAAAAATAAAACCCGACTCCTTGTTACGCATGGAGTTACATACCTGCCCCAGGTGGACCAGATTATCGTTTTGAAGGACGGAGAAATAACTGAGACAGGGACATACAAAGAACTTCTGAGCAAGAAGGTTGAAACAAAGTTGTTTTTATTATTATTATTATTAGCGCGTTTTCACCACCACATAATATTTTAATAGGGTGCATTTGCGGAATTTCTGGTCCAGCATTTAGGCTCGGATGAAATTGACGAAGACGATGAGTCATCAATAATTCAAGACTTGGAAAAAGTAGTTGGGATTAAAGTAGAAAGGCAGAGATCAAGATTATCTGAAAATGAGGGCAGTGATAAACATATCCTGAATCGACAAGTCTCAATTACTTCTCAGGTAATTTGAAGGGAGGAACATCTTACAATTCTTACAGTTAATTCTGTAATTTTATGAAATTCCGCTTACAGGAGAGTGGTGGAGAAAGAAGTTCTCCTAGACGTCGATTGAGTAAATCTGTGGAATCGTCTATTGGGAAAAGTTCCATTGTCAACAGTTTGCCACAACGCAAAGACAAACTAATTGAGGTAGAAAAGTCTGAAACCGGAAGTGTGAAGATGTCAGTCTACTTTCATTATTTTCGGGCTGTTGGATGGCCATTAACTATTGTCACATTACTCTTTCACATTATTTTCCAAGGTACTTTTCTCTCAATACATCAAAAAAAATACTGTCTTCTTAAGTAATAGTTGGCTTGATAGGTTTCGCCGTTGGGGCAAATATTTGGTTGTCAAAATGGTCAAACTCGAATGAGGGTCGCGAGAAAACAAACGATACTTTTGTGGACACCAGTGAACGAGACATGTACTTAGGTGTTTATGCCGGACTTGGAGTTGCTCAAGGTAGAATTAGGTTCAGTTCAGAGATCTTATAGTTTAGTAGAATAGAGAAAATTACACTTTATTTTTGCACTCTGTTTGAGCCGAGCACAGCTTCACTGTTGATCAACTAATAAGCACCATGGTGAAGGCTGATGATAAAGAGATTTCTTCTCTTCTGAAACTAATCCTAATCCAAAGCTTTACTGTTTCAAAGCGTGCTCTATCCTGGTTGCGGCCATTGCCTTAGCTCTTGGAGTTCTTCGAGCTACTTCTCTTCTCCATTTCCAAATGCTGTCCAACTTACTGAAGTCCCCGATGCTATTCTTCGACTCGACACCTTTAGGTCGAATTGTGAACCGGTTTGCACGTGACGTTGACGTGTTGGATAATACTCTGGGTCAAAATTTTAGAGCGTTCGTCAATTGTTTCTTCAGTGTAAGTCTTCAGACGAGACTTAATTTTCTTGAAGGGGCAGTGGAATGGTTTTAATGTTGGGTCTGATTCAATCCAGCTGAATTTGTTTGCTTGCTTGGCGTGTTCTATGTTCACTCTACACTCTTAATTTGTGTCCATAGCTTTAATATTGTGTTCATGGGTTTACAAATTGTGAATTTTTGTGAATTGTTAGCTCTAGCAGCACTCCTTGGAGGTTTCTGCCTTTTCATGGCCACCTTAATCTCTTCAGCGTCCACGCACAAGATCATGTTACGAAGAGTGTTCCGAAGCCCAATGTCGTTTTTTGAAACAACTCCACTTGGGCGTATTTTGGCACGCTTTTCGAAAGACGTTGATACACTCGACAGCATATTGTCTCAAGTCTTCCGAGGCTTTCTGTTTTGTTTCTTACAGGTGATCTCTTTTGGATTATCTCTTTCCGGACATCAATTACTTTTCCAATAAGTTTAATTCCATTGCCCTTTACAAGTCTTACAGAACTAGAAGGCAGGTTTTAATTTTGTTTCTATGATAGGTTGTGGCTACCCTGGCAGTCGTCAGTATTACAACTCCGATTTTCATGTCTGTTATTCTGCCAATCGGAGTTCTTTACTTCTTGGTCCAGCGGTTTTATGGTAAGCGGATTCAACATTTCGCTTTAAATAAGAAAAAGACATCCAAAAACAGAAAGACATTATTTAATGCAGTTGCTACGAGTCGACAGTTGAAAAGACTGGAATCCGTGACGAGGTCGCCGATTTATTCTCATTTTGGGGAGACAATTGCTGGTTGCACAACAATCCGTGCCTACTCTATGCAAGATCGATTTATTTCGGAGTCAGAAACAAAAGTTGACTATAATCAATTATCCTACTTTCCAAACGTTGTGTCCAATCGGTAAGTGTTATAGATGAAAATCAATATTTTTGACATGCTACAGGTTTGATGTTTTCATGTAGTTGGGTGGCTGTGCGACTTGAGACTGTTGGAAACTTCATCGTCTTTTTCGCAGCAATTTTTGCTGTTTTGCAACGAGACACTTTGAGTGCTGGAACTGTTGGTCTTTCAATTTCATATGCTCTCAATGTCACCCAAGCTTTGAATTGGCTTGTGCGAATGACGTCGGACGTGGAAGCAAATATTGTCGCCGTGGAACGAATCAAGGAGTATTCGGAAATTCCTCAGGTAAGTAATTGGTTTGATGATTGATTATGCAATGAATCACAATTATCAATACCGTACAGGAAGCTGAATGGGAGATAAATGAGGCAAAACCCCCAATAACTTGGCCGGAAACTGGAAGAATTACATTCAACAAGTACAAGACGAGGTACCGTGAAGGATTAGATCTCGTTCTTCGTGATGTGAGCTGTGAAATCCAATCAGCAGAGAAGGTATGGTCTATTTTATAAGTTGTGAATAAGCTCCAAACCACGTCTTCTGCTCTATCCTATCAAATTTTTACATTTCAGAGAAGTATTGAATTAACAGTTAAATGTTATAAATTAAATAACAGTTAAAAAATTAAAAAATGACATCGCACACCAGGCGAAGAGAGGATTCGACAGAATTGAATGAAAATTTTAGTAAATGTGTCCATAATTAATCTAGAGACGATGTTGACCCCATTCGTGTCCTCTGAAGGTCAGAAAAAAAACAAAAAATTATTTATTTGAACATAGTCACATGGGATTTCAAATGCGGTTATGGAGTATCATTAGGTGTGCAGTTGCATTTGGTTTTGCGAAAGCTTTCAAACGATACACTATTTGGCTATGTTCAAATAAATCATTATTATGGCATTTTCTGATACCCAGGTTTAAAAGGCTAAACCGTTGGTATATACGTGTTTGATTTGGCAATAAGACGATAATCCAACGATACCCTTATTTACCTTGGTCCAGCATATTCCATCATACGACCTATGGTGGCCCCTAGAGGTCAAATGAAGCGATGTCCCACTCAGGGAAATATCGTATCGTTTTTAGCATAATTATGGGCATATTTGCTGAACTTTTCATCAAATTCTGACCCCTGCTAGAGTAGCCCGATGACAGATTTTTCTATTGTGTCGTTCGGGTTAAGCAGTGTGCTATGGTTACCCGGCTTGAATCGGTGCCATGCCTTGAGCTAGGTTAACAATCTAGCGCTGGTACAAGAGTTGTTTCTATTGGTTTTTCAGTGCTAAGCACTTTGAGTAGGCCTGGAGCCAGACTGCCTGTATCTGCGTAATTAGGAGTCTGGACCCAAGCCATGATATGCGAAGATGCCGATGACGATTCCAGCAGAGAAAGATAAATGTCAATATGTCACCCATTTTCAAGTGAAGTAGTTAAAGTATGCGTAGTAGTAGAGCCACGCTTACCAGACACCTACAAACGTTGTGTACACTTGTACGTAAAAAGAGCAGGGCCTGGTTCGAGGTACCAGAAATACAGAAAAGAAAGACTGCGGAATTTCCAGATAAAGTCTCTATTCTCTTAATTGGGTGAAAAGTTCTAAAAAAAAATTTCTTGCTTAAAAAAAAACCATTTTTAGGAATGGATATTATAAAGGACGTCAGTTGGGGTCTAGAAACATCTCATTTAGAGAGATCTCTTATTCGTTCAACAGTTATAGCCAAAACTAAAAAAAAAAATTTTTTTTTGATTTTGGTGTCAAATTTTTAACAAATAAATGAAATTCCACAATTAACTGCTCGATAAGTTCCACAAATAGCGTCTAGGTATCGTATTCATTCAGCAAACACGGCTTCAATCGACACGTTTTATTGTTTCGTTTTATTATTTCGTTTTTGGCTAGTATAACATTTGGAGGAATTAATGAAATGCTATCAATGAGATTGGGGTATACATTTGGGGGGTTTTGAAAAATTTCTAAGTTTTTTTTTTAAATTATTTTCTGGGTTTATGCATTTCTCCACGAATCATGGACATTTGAAGACTTTTGAGACTGTTTTCAAAAAAAAAAAAAAAAAAAAAAATTTTTTGATATTTTTTTTTCAAAAATTTTTTTATGATATTTTTTTTTTCAAATAATTTTTCTAACTTTTTTCATAAAAATTCTTTTTTTTTTCGGATTATAGCACTTCTCCACGAATCATGATATTTCAAGACTTTTGAGACTGTTTCCAAAAAAAAAATTTTTTTTTTCAAAATACTTAGAAAAATTATGGGAAATTTTTTTTTTTTTTTTTTTTGAAAAAACTGTCCCAAAAGTCTTCAAATCAGAGATGTGCAAATGCCGAAAATGAAACTGGTACGGATTTCCGAATTGGGCCGATTTTTCCTGGGGGTAAACTTGACCACAGATAGTGTCATTTTTGACCTTCTCTACCACTTAAATTTACAATAAAATTTTTTACTTTTAACAAATCTTGCATTTATTTTGCATTTTCACAAAAAAAAAATTTTTTTTTTAATTTTCACGAAATTTTTTTAGTGTACACAAAATTCTTTAGCTTTCATGAATGTTTTTTAGTGTGAACGAATAAAATTTTTTTCTCAGTAGGCCAAGAATTTTACCGAGGATAAATCGGCCCAAATTTCAACCGGGGTGCCACCTTAGGCACCATACCCATTAACACATGACTGCTTCAAATGTCATGATTCGTAGAGAAATCCAAAAATCCAGAAAATAAATTTTTTGAAAAAAACTTAGAAATTTTTCAACACCCACCAAATGTATACCCCAACCGAGATTTGAATGAGCTCAAAATGATGTCCTCAGTCACATCAAACCTTAACATTTATAAAAAGTTTTAAGCTTAGTTAAATGTTTGGTCACAACAAGTAGGGTGCTATTCATTCACACTTCATCTGGAGTGTAGTTGATTCGTTCAAAACTCAGTAAAACGAAGAAAAAGTTTATTTATGCTTTTGTAAACTGTTTTAAGATATATTTTTAATAAGCTAACAATTCTTTAGAACCTTGTACTATGATTCCAGTTTTAATATTGGTAATTTATTGATACAGATCGGAATTGTCGGAAGAACAGGTGCGGGGAAAAGTTCCTTGACCCTTGCTTTATTTCGAATCATAGAAGCGGCTGGAGGTTCCATTGTGATTGATGCAAAAGATATTTCCAAACTGGGTCTCCATGATGTGAGAGGACGACTCACAATTATTCCACAGGTATAGCGAAATAGGAATAATTTCTGTCGGATGATAATGCAGTGGTATGTAATAGGATCCAGTCTTGTTTTCCGGAACTCTGCGAATGAATTTGGATCCGTTCAATGCCTATTCGGACGAAGTCATCTGGCATTCCTTGGAATTGGCTCACTTGAAGTCATTTGTCAAAGGACTGGCGTCGGGGCTCCAACATCAAATCTCTGAGGGTGGTGACAATTTGAGGTAGTTTAAATTCAATTGATTTCATGGAGCTGGTAATCAATGCTTATGCTTTTAGTGTGGGACAACGGCAACTCATTTGCTTAGCAAGAGCACTTCTGCGCAAAACGAAGATATTGGTTCTCGACGAGGCAACTGCTGCTGTGGATTTGGAAACAGACGATCTAATCCAACAAACAATCCGATCAGAGTTCCGCGACTCTACTGTTGTAACAATTGTAAGTTTATTCTCTTCTGGATTTTTTTACTATTGATTCTATCAGAATCGAAATTGTTGGCGATAAAAACATTCATCTGGTTAGGCTCATCGCCTGAACACGATCATGGACTCAACACGCGTCATGGTACTCGACAAGGGTGAAATCCGAGAATTCGACAGTCCTGCAGCATTACTGAAGAACAAGAACTCGATATTCTACGGCATGGCTAAGGATGCGGGTCTTCTCTAATTCTTCGCAATATAAGGATAAGATAAACCGTCCTTATAATCGTCCAAAATTGACTTGTAATTAAAACTACAAGAACCTCCGAAGCTATATGCTGTATTTTGTGATCCTGAGACTTGGGTTTCCATGTTTCAGCTATCATTACCGGTATTACTAATGCATGTTTACTTAATTCTTCTCTGGTGTGGATTTCTTGTTTTTATTTCTATCGGTAAAGGTCTTTAGGACTCCTTAGTCCTTCTAGGCTAAAATTCTATGTGAACACCTGCAACTAACGGGTTTACTTAACAAATAATACCTAATTTGTGGTTATGAACAGAGCAGGTTTGATTACATGATTACATGATTAATGATTACAGAGATTATAATTACAGATTACTAATCTGTAATCTATAATCAAACCCCTTTAAGTAATCTATAATCAACTGAGTTTGATTACGGATTTGCGGGCTTGTAATCATAATCAAGTAATCAAACCCCTAATTTATTTTGTATGATTACATGATTACATATTGTTATGATAAACAACCGAAAACAATCACGTCATTTAGGAACTTCTTACCCTTTTCATTCTTGCTGAAACAAATCATTCGAAATCATTTTATACTAACACAAAACTTTTCTGTCCTTGATTTCTATTTCTCTTGACTTTTGTTTTTATAACAGTAGAGTACCATAACTTTTTAAATAAGAACCATTTTTTTAAATTATTGATCTCACACTTGAAATACAAATTGTTTCGTATGCTGCACCAGCTGACAGTGTTAGAGTAGAATTTGGACTATTGTTTAAAATATTAGATGGCAAGTATTTTCAACTTGTTTCGGTAGTTGGAAATAAGGTTCTTAATAAGGAAATAAGGGCAAAGTTAGCATAAGAGGCAGTCGCTGAAAGATGAAACATTATGGTAACTACATCTCCTTTTGTGCTCCAATCACATCATGAAACTTCTTGCGCAAGATTTAGTGAAATTTTTGGTGTAAATAATTGAGTGAGTACAGTTTTAGCGGAACCAAATTTTCTCTAAAAATAGTAGTTTCTAAATTATAACTATGGTATTAGTACTACTACATTAGCTTTTACATTAGCATTAACAAGCTAATTCAAAATGCAACCATGTTCGGATAGAAGTATCCTGGTAAAGATGATCAAGGATCATGAAATTTTTGTACCGACATTCATATAAATAATGGACACACTATCGCGTCTACCCAAAAATTTCATCAATTCAATTCTTGTGCAAGAAGTTGCATGATGTAGTTAAGCAATTAAGTACGATGACGGATTGTTAGTAACTTTAGCACTTTGTTTTATAATTTGAAATTCCAGTATTTGTTTTTGAAACTAACATATTTCAAAAAACTCAATATTAGAATTTGATTCCATGTATAAAATAAAATTCCAAAGTAATCAAAAATTGTAATCATATTTGCCTTAGATTATGATTACTGATTACAGATTACTAATCTATGATTATGATTACTCCAAAATGTAATCATAATCAAAATTAATAATAGATTACTCATTTTTGACTGTAATCATGTAATCAGTAATCTGATTACATTTTTTCTGTAATCAAACCTGCTCTGGTTATGAAACCTGAAATCTGTTTGTCCCTTATAACTTGATTTCCGTGAAATGTTTGTTGGTCCTCCAAATTGCTTTTCAAAAATTTACTACACTAACTCAATTTTTACTTGAATACTTCATTTTCACTTGATAAGACTTTACAGGCTGCACAAACGGTACTTCTAGTACTTGAGATGTTTCTATAGAGGATCTTTAGTTGTTCTTCAGCATATCGTCGGTGAAAGTTCAAAACCACGAATCTCAAAAAATTAAAGTCTGCAAAATCTCGAATGTCACATTTGTTTCAAAGTTTAAATCACTTAACTCAATGATCATCATTTTCAGGAGACACAAACACGTAATTATTAAATTAACGATTTGACATTAGATGGCGCGAAAAACGTTTTTACAAGGTTTTGCAGACTTGAAGTTTTTGAGATACGTGTGGTTTTGAACTGTAACCGACGATATTGCATTGCTGACTTTATTTATATTATTCATGCTCCTCCTTGTACCTCTTATCTTGTGTTCCTTAACTAAAATTATGGAGTATTTGTAACATTTTCTTGATGAGTGATAGACGGTAAATAAACGGTGATAGATAAATCTATTTCTACCGTTTGAGGTTCTCTTCAATCATTTCCTCAAAGTTGAGTTTCTTGAGTTCGTCTTCGATTGCTTTACAAACGATGGGCTCGAGAGAGTCAATAATTTGTTTTCTGAACATATTAGGAATGACATTGAAGAATGCCTCCACGATATAGTCTAACGTTCCCGCTCCGTCTGAAAGAACTGCAATGTTTCCCAAACTCAAATCAATACTATCGACGGTTGGAAGCTTCTCTAGATTCGCAGGTTGCTGGAGTTTCACTTCGGCGGTGATGTACTCCAGAGTGAAGCCCATAACACCGTGCCTCGTCAGCATATTTTTCATTACCCCAAGAGTCCAATTGTAATTTCCTTTGGTGACATCAAATAATTAACAAGATCACCCAGATAACAGTCTAAAATCATTCTACCTTTTAGATTCTTTGCACCGACATGAAGGGTTACATGAATAATGTTTTTCTCAAAGCCCAGAATGATTGATCCTGTTCGGTGTATAGTAGCGAGACCGTGAAGTATTCCGCCGCTGAGTTGGAATGTTGTCCAGGATTCAGTGGTGTAATCAGGAAGCGTCATTGGGTCAAATCCTCGTTCTCGAATTAAATTTCTAATCAAAATAATGTTTTAGGTGCGTTTTGACGGCGTAGGAGACGCGTGCGCATTTACCGGGCACTAGCTATTGCCATATCCAATGGATTTATAGAGTTTGGAAACTGTTGTGGAGCACTACGTGCTTCTCGATTCACAACACCTCGGATTTCACCTAAAAATGGTCCGATTAAATACTTTTGAACTTATAATAAGTGCTCATTGAGTCCACCTTGAATTTGCTCAAAGATGAGAGGTTTTATGCTGTCGAAAATGAAACCACCGACAGTATTGATCATTCCCTGAAAGAGGAGAGGGATTGAATTGTTTTCTAAAACATTTATCTGAAATATTTACCTGAAATATTTTTCCGAAGAAGCCGAGATTCTCAAAATTCATCTTAATGTCTTCAAATTTCAAGTCCATGATGATTTTGTCCACTTGGAGAAAACCCTCTTCGTCAACTATGAAGAAACCCTCGGCCTCAGCCAGGACACGGATAATCATGACGTTGAAATCTCCTTTACTCGTGGCAAACCAAGAACTCATGGAATACTTCCCTCGGACTTGGAGTTCGTCAATAGAGACACCGACAGAGACCTTAATTTTTGACATAGTTATCATGAGGCTATCGTAGACATAAGGTATTATTAGTAAGCCAAAGCTTAATCTTATGATTTTATCTGTTTGTTTTTTTAGTCATATCCACTCGCAAAGGAAAATTTCACGAAAACTTAACCATGGATTGCTAAACGCTGTTAATCTCCTGAATCATTACACGAACCCTTTGTGCCAATTCAAATGTAGTTTTAAAACCTAATGTTTGTTGCAAGGGATGACAAGATGTCATTGACATCAACTTCCTCTAGTGGACACAGGGAGTGGGACAGACGGTATCTGGGACCTGGGAGTTTTTTTGCTTTAACTTTTCAACGAGTCAAGAAATTCGACGATTAAGCCACCGATGAACTCTTATTAAATTAATGAGTGTTTGCCTGTTGTTTAGCTGTGTGATTTGAACAGGGTTGTAGCGTATTATCTAAAAGTATTGTCCCCATGACTCCGGTTTTTTTTTCGACTCCCGGAGTCGAAAATTTTTTTTTTTTCTTTTCAGAATGCTGTTGCAAAAAATGATGCAAAAAAGTGTTTTTCAATATTAAGTGTATGCAGCGATAGAAATGACGTAAAACAATAAGAAATAATTATAAGTTTCTGAAACTTTTGGAGGCTTTAAGCACTTAAGCGCTTTCTATTATACAGTGCACTTCGGTGAAAAAATTGCTATAGCAGACCAACTAGTTTATTCGGACTGAATAATTTTTGTTTGTTTGGACATAGCATAATGCATTTAGAGTGGGGGGAACTCGTTTTATTAGACGACTTGGTTCGAAGCTCGGTATTTTCGGCTCCCTAAAGTTGTTTTATAACACAGTAAGTAATCTGCAGAAGATGGTAAAATAAAGTCTAAAGGGAGCCGCACTATTTCGAAGCAAGACTACCTTAGCGAGTAAAATAACGTCGGTTCAAGATAAAATCGACCCTTTGTGAAAGATGGCTCTTCAGCGTCATTTACGCCAAATGTCTATTCTGAAATGTACGTTTGCTTCTATACCTTGAGAGCAGATAGATCAGACTGGACGTGGTCGATACGAAACTTGCTCAGCCCGTAGACACTCGCCCCTTCGAACTTCATCGATGCTCCTGTGAAATCCTTATCCATATTTGGAATTGGCATGGGATCCGGAATTTGTGCGTTCAGATCCTTAGGAAGCCCCACAGGATCCTCTTGCTTGAAATGTTCAATGACATTCCGAATGTGCTCATCAATTGCTGCTTCAGCTTCCTTGCGGACACGAGGATTTCCTTTGATATCTCCCAAGTTCCGAATTGTGGACACTGTAAGGGAACAGATGGTAAAGACTTTAGTCAGAAAAGAATAGTAATAAGAAACTATTGTCGCTTTACCTTTGTAAGTGGCCAAAGTCAGGAAATTTGTGTGAATTAGCACAGAAACAAAAAAAATTAATATACCTTTCATGATTAAGAATGTCTCAGATGTAGGTACAAGAATTACATTGAGATCCTAAATAATTCTGTTCAATGAAGATCCTACTCGTGTTATCATTCTTTAAGTTCATAGGTCATAACTTATCTATCAAATTTGATGCCACTAAAATGAAATACAAGTTCATTTTGACAATCTTATTACTACATCCAGCAGCACAAGAGTAACAGGAATTTATTGGATGAACTCTTTCTCAAATCACCCTAACTTTCTGAGGAAGTTTTCTGGTCTACTATAATTCTTATAATTAGTTAAGGACGCCGTAGAATATCAGTTACAATCAAACCCAACATATTGTTCCAAATTATAAAAATACGCAAAAAGAGTACCCATAGAGTACTGCGAACAACTCAACAGTACGTACACAGGAAGCTATAGCGCACGTGGAAAATTAGCATACTACTATAAAGATTCTTCTGGATTGCAAACGCTCAACTTTGCTAATTTCATTCTAAATTTCCATTGAATGCAAAAACCTAAACACAATACTTACTACGAAACGCTTAGCTCTAACTTCAACACAAAACTGATGCGTACAATACTTCACGTTCGATGTGTTCCCTACATAAAATTTTGAGCCACGTATTCAATTCATTTTTGACGGTGTTACAAACACGCCATTCATACAGACGGATAAATTCATTCATCAAACCTTGCCAGCCACGCTGGTTCCGGAAACAACAATTACAACTCATATTAAAAATAAATCACACATCACTCAGACAGTTAATGTGACATATGGTGTGAGGCTCTGTGGCATTGGAGAGGCCTGGAGTGCTAAACTACACTTCATAACTAATTGTTCTGTTCTGCACTTATTCCAAGTTCAACACAGAACAACTTTGGACAAAAAAAAATTAACATAGAACAGTAATTAAGATACCTTTGCCTTGGTAGCTATTTGAATTTAGATACATCATTCCATAATTTGTAGACTGCTTTTTAATTTATTTTAATCACTCAACAATGCTTTTTTGTAAAGTGAACCCTTGTAACAGTAAAAATATACGAGATTTTGTAGGATGAAATAAAATAAAATAAATAGTTGATAAATTATGGAATGATGTCTACTAACTGTGAAAATACAAATTCAGAGTAGTAAAGAGCTACTGAAAAAATTATTATTACTAACAGTAGAGTGGAAGACACTTAATTGTGCGAACAATTTACAGAGGCAGAGCAGCAACCATAATTTATAGACGACGTTGCGCCACACGATGAACGTAGAGGTAGTAACCACGAGCTGTAAGTCGATCCTCTGAAAAGAAAAATTAATAAGTAATATACTTGATTCAAAAAGCTAGAGAAAAAACCAAATTATCACATCACTCACGGGATCCAAAAAGTTTATTTGCATGGCAGACGAAGGCATCTCGAGAAAGTATCGCATTGGTGCGTGAGATCCGAAGTGGATTTTGAGATTCCAGTCTCAAGTTCCAATAAATTGGATGGAGTCTGATGTATCATGAAAACAATATTAATTCAGTGAGTTAGCATTGTTGTAAAAAGTGGAGAAGAAAACTCCTGAAGAGCCTCCCCAACTACCTAATTTGTTGCTGAGAACCACCAGTTTGTTTAATTCTAGTCCATCAGTCGTTACCGCGCTTTCTAGCACAGAAGCCAAGCCCCGGTGCCAGTCATATTAGTCGAAAGTAAAATAACAACTTAATTCAAATTCGACAGGATTGAATTTTAAAGTCGAGCTGGATCAGATCCTATAACATTCACATTAGTTGCCCAATGTTCTAACAGGCTGAATACATTTGACCCGAATTCATAACAGTAGAATTGACGGAGATACTTACAAACCAGGTTGTCTAAGTTAATTTTTGGGCTAGGACTAGCTGAAAAATCGGCGGTAGTTGGAATATCGAGACAAACCATACGCATATTCTTCACTTTCATGACTATATACCTAACAGGGCGACTATATGTGACACGAATTCGCCGGAGTCAGCGGCTATGACTAGTTGAAAAATTTACGTTAGTTGGGATCATATTTTCCCATCCCCTTAGGTGTGGTGTAGTGATTACCCCACCCCTTCCATCNTGAGTTGGAAAAGTGAACATTATGAATGGGCATTATTTATTATCTTATTATAGAACCAACTAAACTTTACGTTGCATGTGCGTAAATTTTCACGGACCGACTAAAAAACTTACCGGTAAGATTGACCGAACTCCTTATCACAACTAAAACATTAAACTTCTTCTTCAGATGTGGAAATGTCTGTTTCTGATTCACTTTCACTGCCGAGGGTGATAACTAGCTTACACAACAGTTCAGCCACCAATTGGTTAATACGGTTGGATTCGACCAAAGGGGCAGCAGTAAAATTTTGTTTTTCTCCTTAAGGGTATGTACAAAAAAAACATTTTTAAGTACAAAATTTGTTTCAAGTTCTATATGACCGATAAAATGACCTAAACCAAAGTTGTTCAAAATGTTAAACTGACTAACTTTTTCCTGAGAAGTTTTTTCCAGTAATGACCCATCGAGCTCACAGGTCAAGGTCACACCTCTGGTTTCTTACAAGTGATGAAATGACTCAAATAAAAGTTGTTCAGAATGTTAAACTGGGTAGCTGGATTCCCATTGGGAATATAAGAAGGAAAAGTTACTCAGTTTAACATTCTGAACAACTTCTATTTGTATTACTTCATCACTTATGGGGGACCGGGGTTTGATCATGACCTGTGACCTCGAATGGTCATCACGGAAAAAATCGTCATAGGTAAATATTACTCAGCTTAACAAGCTACTCAACTTTTGTTTAGGTCATTTTATCGGTCATATAAGACTTGAAAAAAATTTTGTACTTAGAAATATTTTTGTACATACCCTGATGGAGAAAAACAGAAAATTTTACTGCTGCCCCTTGGTCGAATCCAACCGTATTAACCAATTGGTTGCTGAACTATGCTGTGTAAGCTAGTTATCAGCCTCGGCAGTGAAAGCGAATTAGAAACAGAATTTCCACATCTGAAGAAGTTTCATGTTTTAGTTGTGGTAAGGAGTTCGGTCCGCCTTACCGGTAAGTTTTTTAGTCGGTCCGTGAAAATTTACGCACACGCAACGTAAAGTTTAGTTGGTTCTATAATACCATTGTTGCTTGTAGGCAATACACACCCCGAGACTTGGTTAGTGGGAATGTATGGTTGGGATATCGACTAACCATTGATATTCTTCACTTATACGAGTATACCTAACAAGTCGATTATATATGCCCCGAATTCATAACAGTAGAATTATAATTTTTGCCAATTGTTTTGAATTTTTGGAATTTGAAATTGGGCTAAGCGAGAACCATGTGAAAATTTTCTCGAATGCCGAACTATGGTTGTTACCCACACTCTTTTGAATTTCTTTTATTTCTTTGAAAGTAACGTACCCAATCATTAGCGGCGATACCAACGCCATCGACACATCGAAGTGGAAAGTATGAGCCCAGTTCAACGCGTTCTCTTGGAAGTGCTTTAGAACAGCTTGAGCCATGATCTCTTGTTCATGCATTGGTACGGAGAGTCTGTCTTGGAGAAGACAAAGTATTTCAAGAAGGCAATGCAACTTTTTCAAGCCCTGAATCGAATCACGGTTTGATTGTGGGAGGGGTTCAAAAGGAAGCAGATCCTTTGGCTCCGCCAAATGGCACCCTATTCAGATAAAATTACTAAATAATCTTTCATAGCATTGATCGCTATTCCATACTTTTGAGTACAAATGTGTAGTCTCGAAAGAGTTTGAGGATTCCAAATCCAATGGCCATTTCTAGTGCCAAATACGGTGTGAGAACAGTACGGAAGTTTCTTAATTTCTCAGATAATAAATCTCGAAGAAGTTTCCCAAAGTATGTAGTATTTGATGGAAGCAACTATTAGGGAGAAAAGACTGCTTAAGTTAACATGTACTAATGTTGCTTCTGAAACTACATACATACGGCCTCCAATATTTTCCCTCAATGTTCACAAAAATGTGAAAGAAGCACTCCCATACTTCCAGAATTGTTGTTGCATCTGTGAATAGAAATTACAAAACTGAACAATTGGAACTTCGTATTAATTGGCCAACTCTACAAATAGTTTTTTTTTTACTTTTGAGGATAGCCCAAGCCTTGTCAGTGAAATCCACATCAGCTCTATCCCCTTGAACCACGCGTTCCATCATTGTGCTCATGGAATTAGAAAAATCTGTTCAAAAATAGAGAAAGTTATTCACATTTCGATTGGCTTTAGTTGACTATCTTCATAAGGTCGAAACCCAAGCGCTCCACCGACAGGGTTCTACGGGCAACACATCAAAGGTTATCTAGCTTTATTTTGTAGTAATTGTATATAATGTACGATCTTGTAAGTGTGTTTGGGAATAATAAAAATTATTCTAGTGAACTATATTAGTGAACTTCCAAAGTACCTATAGAGAAAGAAAGGTAAAAAAAAAATTTTTTTTAATTTTTTTTTTTTTGCTATTTGCATACAAATGGATGGTCTACACCGATGTCGAATAATTGTTGTCAAAAACTAAAAAAAAAATTTTTTTAATTAAAATTTTTTTTTTGTTTTTCTCATACAAATCAGTACGAGGATGTTCTGCAACGATTTTGAATAATTTTTGTCAAACTAGATAAATTTTAATTTTTTTCAAATTGTTTTTCAAATTGTTTTTCAAATTTTTTATTCAAAATTTATCAAGAATGAGTATCTCCTTTGTCTGTCGGGCATGACTCCTGCAACTACGAAAAAAACTTAAAATTTTACCTTGACCTGACTTTTGACTCGAATGAACAATTACCACAGAGAAAATTTTTATCTGGAAAAGTCATTCAAATTTTCATTTTGACCAACTTTTATAGATGAAATTTTTTGTGGGCATTCAATCACGTAATCACAAATAATGGGATCACGATGCTGATTTCTGCTCACGAAAATCACGGGATTGGATCAGGAAAATCCCCTGACTTTCATGATTCATTTTTGGCAGCTAAATCTATCTATTACGCAACATATTTCTATACTACAAGAAACAAATTCTAATAAATTCAAATAAACCATATTACAAAGTATTTAATATGGTTTATTTCTACCATGTTTGCGAATTACTTGTCTGTTGCGCGTCCATCTTAACATTTCAACATAACAGAATGTTATGAAGCGGATTTCTATGCGAAAAAAAAAACGAAAAAAAAAAACAGAAAATTTTACCTTGCCCTCACTATGGATAATTCAACCCGGAGTTTTTGACTCCGTCATGAGATTACTATCGAGAAAAACCCATCGGCGAGCACCTTCTGAGCTCGTCGGACCACCCCCAAGGCACCCTTGAGTTTGACCCCCCCTGGAAACCTTTAGGGTTTGTCCGTATGATTTTTTTGTAAGATTCGTACGTCCTCTGTGACGACACTATTAATATGAGAAGCACCTCGGGGGATGATTATCTTGAGTTAAATGCAAAAAAAAAACCGAACCTTTTATGATTCTTAGTTACAGAGAAAAAAAGATAACATCTTTTGCTAAAATGACGGCAATCGCAATTTCGGCGCGAGGTCGCAAATTTTGACAAATTTGAAAGATTTCTGATAAAGTTTTTCTCACTTCGTCCCAGTGTAGTGGGGGAAAAAACAGGTGTGTTTAAAACACTGTTTTAAACTTGTTTTAGACAATCTGTTTTTTTTTAAACTGTTTTAAACAAAAATTAACTAAAATAGCCCACACGACAGCCGGAAGAATTCATGGATTCCATTTTTGGAACCTCCTTTTCTTCTGTGGGGTTAGAGAGAATATTCTCCTTGTTTGGAATTGTACATTCTGATAATTGCAATAGAATGCGTATCCAGATGGCAGCTAAATTAGTTTACATACTCCAGAGTTTAAGCAAATACGCCAAATTAATCCTACTCGCCATTTCATTAATAAAGTTGAAGCAAGTAGTAATGAAATAGTAAAATTAGATGTGTTGCTAAGGGTCAAAAACTCGAAGACTTCGACCGAAGTCTTCGAAATATCAAAGCTTCGATCTTCGAATTTTCTTGGCAATCTTCGACGAAGTCTTCGATCGAAGTTTCGAAAATTAAATTTTTAAATTTGAGCGTGGTCGACTTCATACGTTTTCATTCATTTCATAAAATGATATCACACTCGTTTGTTGTTCTGTTTGAAAATTTAATTAAACTACTTCCAGAACACAGAGAAATGCTTACCTTTCTCCATCATAACTTAAAACGAACTGGTTACAATTACACATACTAAAAACAACTATGTGTTTAATTTTATTTGTTATGTAGAAATAAAATTTTTATTTCTCAATTTACAACGTAATGGAACATTAAAATGGCTTCCGCTTGCTGTTACTATTCGATGGACACCCCACATCCAAATCCTTCGAACCTTCGATTTTCGATGTTTTTTTCGTTCTCGTCGATCTTCGATCGAAGGGAAAAAATGCCCTTCGCAACACCTCTAATTAAAATGAATGCTTTGTTTTATGTCCAGAAAAGTCGCTTGCATTCTCATGCAAGTTAAAATAGTACTATTTCGAATAAAAATTAAAAATTAAAAAAAAACAGTTTAAATAAAAACAGTTTTAAACAATAAAAAACTGTTTTTTGTTTTAAATTAAAAACAAAAAAACAGGAACACTGCCGTCCACAAAATGTCCGCCTTGCTCACTAATGGAAAATCTCCATAAGAGTTTTTCGGGATTCCTAACAACTAATTTTTCTAAATCTTAATCGATTTCCCTCAAACTTTGTAAATATGCGCACCGAACCCGATCAAGCATAAATGCACAACTTATCAAAATTAATTTTCATGAACATGACGATAAAATAAAGACATCCGTTCCTCTATCCCTCCCCCTCTTCCATTATTCCATGCTTATTGTTTCTCTACTTCCATCGCCATCATACCAAACTCCAAAACATGATGACAGTTAACTCTGAAATCATGTGAAGACCTAGTATCGTCTACAGAATTTATCAAAGCGGGCACTTTCCAAATTTTGTGAAGTACTACTTGATGAGCCATTAGATGATTCTTTGTTTCTCACCTCGTCCACAAAATGTTCGCCCTATCACAAATGGAAAATTTCCATAAGAGTTTTGGGGGATTCCTAACAACTGTAACTTTTCTAAATCGTAACGGATTTATCTCAAACTTTGAAAATATTTAGAACATACGAATATCTAGCGGAGTATTGGATTTTATTCAAAATATTGAAAAATGAATTTTTTATTAAGCTTCAAATTTAGGATGTTTTTTATTGTCGTTGTTCCATAAGTTATAGGTGATTCAAAACATACGGCTACAACAATGAAAATAATGAATAATTGAAAAAACCATCTTAACAGCTCTATTTTCCGATAAATATTGATAGATTTTTTTAAGATTTGTTATGAATGTTAGTTACATCAAACTAAAGGTGAGTTAACAAAAAATAATATAATTTTCAAAAAAATTTTTGTAAATTAAAACCAAAATTACAAAAAAAATCGAATACGTTAATCTATCGTCTCGTAATTATATGTGGAGTGCTAAATTGACTATGAGAATTCAAAATGATCTATTTGGTGATTAAGAGTTCCGGGTAACAGCACTATGCAACGAGAAAAAACATTCTAGCAGTTCTACCTCCGCTAAATGTTGATCTATTTTCTTCAAATTTAGCATGGATTTCTGCTACATCTACCCAAAGTTGAATTTTCAAAAATGTTTATACTTTTCAAAAAATTTATTATCAACGCAAATTTGTCAAATTTTGGTTAAAAAAAAAGTCGAACACGTGAATCGTCTTTTAGTGTTAAAGTAACTACGAGAATTCATAATGACCAGTCGTCGACAAATACGACATACATTGCTACTATTACTGTGAAATTACAATTCCTTGTTCCAGGTTATCTTCAGAGCACGATTCATTGCTGAATCTAAATTTAGTATCGCGTCATGTTTTCAGCAATGTTTGTTGAAATCCAATCAGTATGTTCAAGATCAAACTCAATTTCTGTAACACAATTAGCAGTTTAAAAACTATATAGTTCTGTATTATGATGGATGTGTTTCATCGAAGAAAAAAGATAGAAATTTTTGATGTCAGTTCAAAAAAATTTTTTTTTTAATTTGAGAAATTTCCATTAAAAATAACCATTGTGAAATGTATAAACATATTTGGAAACTCACCTTTAGTTTGATGTAGCAGAAACACATACTAAATTTGAACAAAATCCATCAACGTTTACGAAGCTAGAACTGTTATTATGTATTTTTTTTCGTTGGATAGTGCTGTTACCCTTAGTTCTTACCAAATAGATCATTATGAATTCTCATACTCAATTTAGCACTCCATATATAATTACGGGACGGTTGATACGCCATTAACGTATTCAAATTTTTTTATATTAATTTTGATTTTAATTTACACAAGAAATTTTTTGAAAATTGTATTTTTTTGAAAACTCACTTTTAGTTTGATGTAACTAACGTTCATAACTAATTTGAAGAAAATCCATCGATATTTAGTGCAACTAGAGCTGTTAGAATGATTTTTTAAATTAATTAATTATTTTCATTGTTGTAGCCTTAGGTTTTGAATAGGTATGTAACGAATATTCGTCTGAACGAATATTCGGCCTATTTTTCCGACGAATACAGATATTCGTATTCGGGGTCTCATGACGAAGCTTCGGACGAATATTCGGCCGAATATCTCAAACATGAAATGAGTGAGTTTGAACATGAATCCAAGTGAACTTTAGGTATTAGGTAGTAAGTTTTTTTTAGGTATTCTTTAGGTTTTCTTAGGTTTTCTTAGGTTTGAAAGTATGCTGCTACTAAAAAACTCCAAAAAAAAATTTAAAAAAAAATAAATAAAAACCTAAATAAAACCTTAAAAAAAACTTAAATACAACCAAAAATAGACCTTCAAAACTGGCATACCTTCAAACCTTAAAAATCTTCAAAAACCTAAAAAAAAAATACTGAAAAAACAAACCTAAAAAAAATAATAAAATAAACTAAAATAATGAAAAAGAACCTAAAAAAAAAACAAACTAAATCTTTAGAAAACTTTCTACCATAGAAGCAAACTGTATTGTATATTTTCCGACTGGTTCCGATTGGAAATATTTTGGTGGCTGAGGCTGGGGTTCGGAATCGTGTATCTTGACTCTGGTATGGAAGAAAGAAAGAATCTCACAAATTTCTGAAAAAAAAAATTCACGGAAATTTCGCTAGTAGTTAGTAATTATCTAAAATGTCAAAAGAGCGATTTAGAAGTGCTGTATGTTCCTGTAATCTCAAGTGAGTCATACCCTGAAGTTCAGAAGTCTCTATACACGAAGGAAATGAGTTTGATGTGAGTTATAATGGAATAAGATAGGGGGTTTCCAACCCCTTAATTTTTTGTGCATATCTTTTTCAATTAAAACTTTCACCATGTATAGAGACTTCTGGGCTCCACTGTACATCACAATTTGCCTCGACTCAACTACAGGGAAGGGCAACACGGAGAAAGTTTTAATTGAAAAAGATATGCACAAAAATTTAGGGGGTTGGGAACCCCTTATCTTATTCCATTACAACTCACAGCGAACTCATTTCCTTCATGCATAGAGACTTTTGCCCCTCCCGGTATGAGTACCAGATTAAATTAAACTTACTTACTTTGCTTTAAAGAAAGTTATTAAAATAAAATCTGTGGTATTCATCAAAACGTAATTCTGACGCATGCATGCAAATCCTGGGGCTGAGACCTTTCGATAGATACCCCACTTACTCAGTATGAGATATTCGGCCGAATATTTGTTATTCGTTTGTAGAACGAAGCGAAGCTTCGTTATTCGTTTTTGGGCCGAATACCGGTATTCGTTTACCCCTAGTTTTGAATCACCTATGGAATAGACGGTATGGAAGAACAACAATAAAAAACATCCTAAATTTGAAGCTTAATAAAAAATTCATTTTTCAATATTTTGAATTAAAATTCAAAACTCCGCTAGATATTCGTATGTTCTAAATATTTGAAAAATTTGAGCAAAATCGGTTAAGATTTAGAGAAGTTACAGTTGTTAGGAATCATCAAAAACTCTAATGGTAATTTTCCATTAGTGATAAGGGCGGCCATTTTGTGGACGAGGTGAGAAAAAAGACTCATCTAATGGCTCATCAAGTAGTACTTCTCAAAATTTACATGTTATATGTTAGGTAGCGAAGAATTTTTTTTTCTCCCTCTCTACTAATCTTCTAATCTTTTTCTCAGAGAGTTGTAGTGATCAAAAATCCCTGTGTGACCATATTCAGATGCAATTCAGAGTTGGTCTCCCACGAGGTTACATTTTTCATGTACACTTAATTTCCAACTTTCGAATTTGAAACTATTGTTTTCAAAGACCCGAAAACACCGGAGTCGGGAGTCATTTGGTGAATGACTTTTTCGTGTTAGAACTCAGTCATGATTATTTACTGACATGCGAAAATGAGCATAACGGACTAATTTTCCATATTTTTCCCATCTACTTTTACCATTAAATATATATTTTTTCTAATTTCTGATTGTCATACACGATTTTACATAGTTTGTATTACATGACGCATATTTATTTATTTTTATTTCATTATACACATTGTTTTTATTCAAAGTCACCTCCCAAAATCAAGGAGTCATACTCATGGATCCGAAAGTCGGACTCCAAATGTTTAGAGATTCGATGACTCTGACTCAGCTAAACTGTGAGTCATGGTGAAAACTAGTTGAAACTTTCGAAGTTGACACTAAAGGAAAGTTTCTTCAAGTCGGAAAATTTTGCTTTTGAATTGGATGCAGAGGGTCTTCTTCACATTAGAGTGTGTTTGTTTAGAACATGGATGGATTTATCTCAGTTAATTAAACATAACGAACAAATTAAATGCGCGGCTAAAAACATTAGTATTGCATGAATAAAAAATAGTTCCGACGGAATAAAATCCTACCCAGGTTAAATACTATCCAGGAGGAAAGCAGTCCAATCTCAAATTATGAATTAGATTACGCTTTGAATGTGCCCAGATATGTTGCATGGTTCATGGGATACACCATGAGACACAACCCTTTCCTTATCAATACTGGAGGTTTCCCTTCGAAAAAAAAAGAAAATTAAAAAAAAAATTCTTCTTCGCTACCTAACATACTGTAAATTCTGTAGACGATACTGGGTCTTCACATGATTTCAGAGTTAATTGTCATTATGTTTTGTAGGGATGCCCGAATATTCGAAACTATTCGGACACTTTTACGAATATTAGTATTCGTAATATTTTAAAAATGATATTCGCAAACTATTCGAATAAATTCTCGAATATTTTTAAAATTGAAAGTATTTTTCAATACGGAAATAAGTAAGGAAATTTGGACTGTGCCTCATCTTTAATTGTCTAAATAATCTAAAATTAAAATTCATTAGTTGTGCAAGATACTTCCAAAAGCCTAGAGTATAGTCTAAATCTTTCACTTTTACTCAAAAGTTACGATTGAGGAAGGTTAACAATTCGCCATGCTCAGGAAAAGTCTGGAACGGTTATCTTCGTATATAAACCCTTCTTCAGAGAATAATGGTTCGCTGAAAACTGTGTTGGCAGGAACTGATAAATACTTCCGCACTAATAGAATAATGTTTGGAAAGGCCGATTGGTTGTGTTTCCACCATGAAAATCGACTCTTACCTGTCTACATTTCGTATAACAGTATAAGACCTGATTTCGCTTGCGAAGATTACTTGTTGGGATGAAGTGACTTGTTCAATCGTCGTGATATTTTGCGTTTAATGTTTCTTCAAATTTCTGCGATATTTTTTCAAAATGAATTGAGTCTCGTTGGTGTCAAGAGGATTTTGGATATTACTTGTAGACGGATTTTCTGCAGTCGGAATTTTGAGATGCTTGTTATAGTTTTCAGACATTTCTGCCACCAAATCGTTATGGGCTTCTGTTTCGATAAAAGACAACTTGTAACGCGGTACAAAGAATGTGGCGCATGTGTAGTTTAAATTTTTGAACAAATTTTTAAACCTATTACGGTAACTTTGAGAGTTTCTTTCAGATTTCCTACTCCTAAATGCTTAGCGTGATCCTTTTCCAAATAGTTTGTGAGTCATAAGGCATGGAAGTACTTCTGAAATTATTGATTCTGACTCACTGATGATTTTTGTTATTTCTTCAAAAGGTTGAAAAAGAGAAAGTACTCCTTCCAGTAAATACCACTGATTTTGGGTCAAATTCACAATCCTTGGCCTCTTCCGCTGAAAAATATGTGATGGCAGTGTTTTGTTTCAAAAGACGATTTAGCATGTAATAGCACGAGTTCCAACATTCCAACAATTGCACAAGCTTCTGAACTTCCAAATTAAATTCTTCCTGTATAGCTCAAAGTATATTCGCTTTTGAGGGGACTATTTGAACAAGCTATTCAAAACGAGTCGAAAGACACCCAACCCGCATGTGCTTTCGAATATTCGTCCGAACTATTCGTATTCGGTTTCATTTCGAATACGAATATTCATATTCGAAATTTTTACGAATACCACTATTCGGGGCATCCCTAATGTTTTGGAGTTTGATACACAGAGGAGCTTTTTAACGAGTAGACAGGGATACCCACACTACCCTACTATCACCCACTCATATCTTTGGTTCCAAGTTTTATCAAATGAAAAAGTCACACATAGGTGAGTGGGTGATAGTAGTGTAGTGAAGAGAGGAGGNGGGGGGGGAGAGAGAGAGAGGAACGGATGTCTTTATTTTATCGTCATGTTAATGAAAATTATGCTTGATCGGGTTCGGTGTGCGGTTTTAAAATTGTTTAAGACAATAATGGCATGAAAGGGATAAGATGGCTTTGAACTCTGGCTAAGAGAGCATGAAATAATTTTACTAAAAATTTTGCCGACATATGGGTGGTGTTGTTTACTTATTTGGAAATAATCATTGTAAACATACTTCAATTCCGAGGTGGTTTATTCTTCGTCGGACCGCGACCGGTACAAATACTGTTGATGGAAAGAACACGTCAACCATAATGCTTCATTTGGATTCTGGATGTTTGTGTTATTTTTAACTAATTTTCATTAGCAACGGGAATTTTTTCGAAAAATCTTTAATGAACGTTGAACGTACTGGCCCCTCCACTAATTCGTCAGCTCGAATTCAGTCGATAGACGACCTGTTTGTTTACATGTTTTTGGTCGATGTTTCTATAGAAACCAAATTTAAAGTATAAAACGATAAGAAAACCTTGGCCCTGACAAAATATTCACCATTAACCTTTCTGTAAAATTCCGCAAACTCACTCGCTTGAATCGAAGTTAGGATTTCAAAGGACTTCGGGTTTGGATACCTATGACTAGGGACCGACAGATCCCGATATAAGTATCGCCATATCGGGCAGTTTCGTGTTTATCGGTATCGGGCATTTTAAGCCGATACAACAAGGCCGATATTTTTCTGGTTTTTTCCCCAAATTTTCAATTAATTTTCACGTAAACGATTCCCAGACATTTGCTGAGCGTTACACGTTATACTTTAGTTTTTCGAAGTATTCCCAATTTGGACTTTTATAACATGAAGCAATGATTTCTTTAATTTATCAGTAAACTAAGAAACCAAGGGCAATAGGATGATTCAATTTCTAATTAGATTTATTTTTTATTTTTTATTTCAATTTTGACGGTCAAAAGTCACATGCACACGCGTGTCTATATCGGTAGCCGATATATCGGTATCGGCCATCATGTTTTCTGTATCGGCCTCTATCAGTATCGGCCAAAATTTTCATATCGGTCGGTCCCTCTTAATATTGACCTAACTTCAAAAAATTTTGTTATCTCTTGCTATTTATTTACAACATTAAAATTGGCTTGGTTAGCGTAATCCAATGTCGCTATTTCTACCGAAAAATTTATATTTAAAAAATTATGTAATTATGTTAATATGATTATTTTAAAACGAAAAAAGTTTTTTAATCTCTACTCACGATTACTCCGTATAATTAATCCATAATAAACCCAACCCCGAGAAAAATTAATCCTGGCTTAATCCCAAACTGGAAAACAGGCTAATCTTCAATCCATAATTCTACTTCGCATATTCAAAAAATATAATACTTAATTTCTAATCCCAACTGAAAATTCATTAACCTCAGCTCTGGTCAAATTCTACCGATAACAGATTTTAAACAGACAGATTAGCTATTGTGATTACCACTCGCTGCGGAAAAGTCGAATTACAGTCTCTATAAAGAAATCGATTAAAAACATGTAAACAAAGTCCTGGCTGACGAATTAGTGGAAGGGACAGTATGTACACTTAAGATAAATTAACTAATTCCTTCTGAATAGCAACACGACACCTTTTGTTGAAGAGGGAGGAGGACGAGAAGAACGAACTTATGCGCTCCCCTCTCCACTTCCGTCTCAAATTCTTGTTCTGTAATACAATTCTTGAACATGAGATCAGAACCAAATTCAACCAAACGGTACTCAATCGTTCACAATCCTAAAAACCAAAGTTCGTCAACAAATTCAGACTACTGGTCAAGCTCTTAGCAATTGTTGTCCGCAGTCTTACCTTCTTCGTTGGATACTGTTCATGGAAATAACTGGTCAGCAAAAATTTTGCCTTAGGATTTTTTGTTTATGGTTTTTTTGCGTAATATCCATTAGCAACCAAATTTTCAGCATCAATTTCAATCGACGGTTATAATCCGCATGTCCGTGGGCTCTTATTTTTAAATATTAGATTTTACTTTCTATACGGTTCTATTGACAATTGTGAGAAAAACATGAAAAAGCAAAATAACTAACTCAATTTTGTTTATACAGTGGTTCACAGATAATTAAGACCTGTTGAAGCTACTTTTGTCCTATGCCCTTTTGCTGGGGGAAGCAGGTTAGATTTTTTAGGAACTAAGAAAGTAATTACTTTAAAATTTCTCTGGAAAGCACTTTTCAATTTTAGAAATACCATTGAAAAGTAGGATGCGAAGTTGAAAATATCAATTTTATCATCAATGTTTCAGAAGTTGTTTTGAAATTGAAATTTTTGAATATTCTTTTGAAACGCTCATCACATCGTATATCGTATATCGTATCACAAAAATGTCTAAGATTTTTAATTAAAAAAAAATCAACTTCTTTCCTAGTGATCGTTCAGACTTGATTTTTTGACGTCAACCGCTACTTTTCAATGACCATTCTGAAACTGTTAATAGTGCAACTGACAGAAGTAAATTTAGTCAAATGATTTGTTTTTAGCCATAGCAATTTAGTTGTAAGCCGAAAGGCAAGATACCAACCCGCCCCGCCTTCATCATTTTGCATCAAATCTTGTAATCATTTTATGCTATATAGAAATTCACATTTTTTTTGTAAATTTTGTGTTAAATTTTGCATAGCTTCTCGTACTGTCCCCACCAATAATTCGTCAAGCTGAATTCAGTCGATAAGTGTACAGGACCCGCCAAATTAATCCGCGCCGTAGAAAGTCGCTTTCACCAAAAAAAAATTTAGACAGCAAATAAATAGCGCGAAATCCAAATTTGGAGGGATTGAAGTTAGCGTGTGTTCGAAACAACATAACTTTAGAAAAATTAATTTACAGCAGCAGAGAGAAAACTCAAAGTCGAGGAGTGGGTTATGATACCTTCGCATCTACTCCACCTCGTTCAACAGAGAACCTGTCGACCCCTCTCTCTGCCACTACTATATTTTTGTGACGATACGCCATTCTGTAATTCTAATTCATGATTTGAGAGTAAAAACCAAATCGAGGAATTACCCCTTACATCTATTCCATCTCACTCAACAGAGAACCTGCCCACTCACCTCTCTCTCTCTCTGCCTCTCTCCTTTGCTTCATTGTTTTGCATTAGCCTACTGTCACCTCCACTCAGCCGTCAGCCCGAATTCAGTCGATAACCGTCTAACTTGTTTACATGATTTTAATCAATATCTCTATAGAAACAGTAGTTCGACTTTTCAACAAAAGGTCATAATTTACAACTTCTAACGTCCGCCTGTTTAAAATCTACCATCGCTCTAATTTAGAATAAATTACTCGATTAAATTAAACCAAACGAGTCAAAAACGGGCATTCAGGTTTTAGATTGCACCTTACTACACCAGAGGGGACAGTATGTCTAATCAAAACATATTTTATATTCATAAAATTAACTTCACTTCCATTATTTCCTAATTGTGTAACGCCTAACCGGGCGGGCCCTGTACAATCTGTTTCGACTTTTTCTCAAATAGTGGTTAAGTACACAATTTCATGTCTGCCTGATTGAAATACTTCATTACTCTAATTCGACCGAATAATCAAATCTGAGAATCGGATCTGACAATACACTGATTATAATGTCGAAACTTATACTAATACTAATAGTAATTATGATGTATCCATGAGGTTTCTTTTTGATAATGCGTTGGGGCATTTGCAAGTATAATTTAAACTATATCCGGCAAGTTGTGACGAAATGAACATGGAGAATTAAAACCATTCTCTTACATGTTCAACTACCATTACGCCCGTTCTATACTTTGCTTTCTCCGTCCGTTGTCTGGGAAAAGTGCAGTATTATTAGTGAATTTCATGTCAACAAATCTAATTTCTCCTATTAGCAACAATATTGAAATGGTTAGTAAATTCACGAATAATACTGCACTTTCTCCAGACAACGAACAGAGTAAACAAAGTTATACAACGGGCGTTACACAATGACGAAGTGGTGCTTCTGAGCGACAAAATAAAGTCCGAACCATGTTTGCTCCTTATTACTACTTACTGCCATCGCTCTTCTCAAAATTTGGCACTGGAAAAAGCGCAGAAGTGTCAGGAAAGGCGGTGAATGGATTCCACTATTCTATCGCCGTGTGACAGGAATTAAAACATTAATTATTTGCAAGCAGTAAGTATTCATAACAAATGAAATCACTTTACGAATTTTTTAGAAACAGTAAAGTTGAAGGTTGCTTTTAGTAAAAAATCATAGTATTTATAGTTCAGTACGCGGTATTTTCTCGGTTTTATCTTTAAAACATTGTTTCCAAAGGAATATTGATTAAAAACGTGTAAACAGATTGTACACTTATCGACTGAATTCAGCTTGACGAATTATTGGAGGGGATAGTATTATGAAACGAATTAGTTAACTTCTCTAAAGTGTGCAAATGTCCACGATTCATTAAGTTTTTGCTAAAAATTTCGGTTGCTACTGGATATTACCCAGAAAAAAAGAAAAAGGAAAAAGAAAAAATATTCTAAGGCAAAATTTTGGCTGACCAGTTATTTCTAGAGGTGTAACGAATATTCGGCATATCGAATAATTCGGCCAAAGTTGAGCCGAATCCCAATATTCGGTATTCGGCTTGTGACTTGACCATTCGGTAGAATATTTGCCGAAAATAAGATAATTGATCAGCTTAAATTTCAAAATTTCTCAAAATTCAGAAATAATTGGACCCTGGGATGGCTAGGTGTGTGTCAGATCTTATACATCGTATGTTTGACATTTAAAAAAAAAACTAAAATAAAAAAAAACAGCTAATTCAGTTCCTTAGGGACTATTCCCATCTCCATGCAAAATTATTTGCATGTAAGCCCTACATGAAATTTTTTTTATCAGAAACTTGAGATTCTTTCGTTCTTCCATACCAGATTTCAAGATACCCCAGCCCCAGCCAACAAAATATTTCCAATCGGAACCAGTCGGAAAATATACAATACAGTTTGCTTAGAAAGCAGAAGTTTTTTAAAGATTTTTTTATTTTGTTAGGTTGTTGTTTATTTTGGCTTTGATTTTAAAGGTTTTTTTAAGATTTTTTTAAAGGTTTTTAAGGCTTTTTTTAAGGTTTTTTTTTTGGTTCTTGGTTCAGATTTTTTTAGGTTTTTTAGGTTTGAAAGTATACCAGTTTTTAAGGTCGATTTTTGGTTTCATTTTAGGCTTTTCTTTAGGTTTCTATTTATTTTTTAAGGTTTTTTAATAATTTTTTTAGGGTTTTTAGTAGCATACCTTCAAACCTAAGAAAACCTAAAAAAAAAAAAACTTCAAAAAAAAACAACAAATAAAAACCTAAAGAAAACCTTAAAAAACCCTAAAGTACAATTAAAAATAAACCTTAAAAATTGGCAAACCTTCAAACCTAAAAATATAAACCAAGAACCAACGGCAAACCTTAAAAAATAAACATAAAATAAAATAACAAAAAACAACAACCGAAAAACAAAAAAAAAAAAACTTAAAAAAGCTATCGACCTTATAAGCGAACTGTACTGTATGTTTTCTTACTGGTTAACGATTTGGATTTTGGTGGACGGTGCTGGGTTAATGCACTTGGCCTAGTGGGGTAGCAAGTTCAGAGTCTAAATAGGGGTCAGGTTTTTAGATATTGCATTTTATGAAACAGATTACCTTCGAATCAGTTGTTTTCATGCCGGATATCCTATATCCGGCAATCAAAAAACACCGGGTATCCGGCAGGCCTGCCGGATATCCGATACCGGCATGCCTGCCGGATATGCTATCCGCAACATGATTAGTATAAGTAGGAAGTTTAAATAATTTTGAAATCAGTTGCTATGTCGCAAATAGTGAATCGAATGGAAGACACTGAAATTTGTCAACTATGTACCGTTTCTCTTCTAGTTTCCATGTCTATGGACCGAGGTTGGTCATTAGTAATTGATGTCCATGACTGTGGACAGGAATGGGTCGTGAAAAATTTGTATACACCTACGTAACCATTCCAGGGTGCAAATAATCAACAATAACATCGAATAACATAAATTTTGACTATTACATCTATTCGATGCTAAATACATTTAAGCAATGTATGGGATTCATGTTCAAACTCGCTCACTTCATGTTTGAGATATTCGGCCGAATATTCGTCCGAAGCTTCGGTATGAGACCCCGAATACGAATAGCAGTATTCGTTAGAAAAATAGACCGAATATTGGGCCGGACGAATATTCGTTACATCCCTAGTTCTGGGTATGCCTAGTACTTGAGCTGGGGCTTGACCTAATCGGTGCGTTGGGATATCTAAACCTGTACAACCTTCGGTCCTGAGGACCCAACGTGTGGTTGTGCAGATTATGCACCCACCCTCAGGGTCCTATTCCAGTCTGAGGTTGTATTGAGCATGGCCGCTCATCGAGAGGTTGGTTTTACCACGCTCTAGATCCAGGTTGCAGAAGATGGTAGAATGGATTACAAAATGGCCATGCTCCGGCATAATTGTGGTTGAACACCCTTTGGGTCTCTTCGGACCCAAAGAGTGGTCAATCAAAAATTGTCCAAATTTTTTCCGGTCGGAATGAGGTCATTCGGCTTTCTACCTAGGCTATCTTGGACTATAAGTTACCTTCTCCTCTCCCGAAGGCTGGTGTTGACGGTAGTTTTATCAGAACTTGTATAGATTCTACAACATGACTCTCCCTCTCGTTGTTTATATTGTAATGTTGGTGGAAGAAGGTTCTATTATAGTCAGAAACTTCCTCGGCATCTCGGAGCTGGCAGAGCTTCTCCAGAATTCCAACCTCTGACCAAAATTGTTTCAGATGTGGATTGGCATCCCCGGGTTTTGGTCGTAGAGCCTGTTTGAGAAAAAATTGTTACTAAAGATTCTTTCAGTTTTAGAAATTTCTTTTTATTATAGCTCACCACTTTAACCTTAGCTGAAATGGGTGGAATTTCAAAGATAACTTTTGGTTCTGACCAAACAAACTCCAAAAAAAGCCTTCCATCGACGGGATTATCCCCGTGAGGTTTTTCGTACACAGCATGAACTTGCTTGTGGACAGCAGCTGGAACCTGCCAGGTCATGTTCGGAAAGTGAATTAATTCAGTTAAAAGGTTAAATAATTTATCAGCAGTAGACTTACAACGTTTGGAAGATGCTGATGATAAGCAAGAAAGAGATCCAAGTCGAAGAAAGGTGATTCACCCTTGTATGGACCCATCATCCGCAATTCCAAAAATTTCTCTTCATCAAAACCAATCATTACCAAGTCTTTGGAATCTGGACGCCCGTCGCAAGCCATGTAAATTGGATTTGCGGCATTGTATTTTCCTCCATTGTGATGTAAGCCCAAATTCTGGACCACATCTTGATTCTCTTCATAAATTTTTTTAACTAACGTACTAAAAAAAATATTATAATTTAGTACTAAATCGGCAATTAACTAACAGTATATGCTACACTCACCGACACGTATTCAAATCCATAGCTTCGTATGAATCTAATGGAAACTCTAATCCAGGAAAGGTGACTTCTGGCCCTCGAAGTTTCATCCCTTCTTCGAAATTCTCATTTGGATCAAATGGACATTCTAAAGGACATCCTACTACTGCTACATTGGAATAATCCTCTACTCTGAAGTAGAAAAGAAAAATAGATTTACAAATTAAATAAATAATTCAGATAATTCCAGGGTCCGTGATAATTATCGGGTATAATTATCAAGCTTGAAAAAATCATGATTTTTTCCATTTTTTGAAATCTAGAAACACGTTGCATATTTCGCATACCAAACTCAACCCAGCCCTCTATGCACTTGTGCAAATTTGGGCATTCCTTCTGGTGTGCAAACATTTGCACACCGTGTGCAAAAACTTACACACCCTAATTTGCTGTGCAATATTTTACACACCCGCCAGACATGGCAATGTCAAAAGTGTGCAAAATATTGCGCACCCTTTTGTGGAGTGTCAAAGCTGTGTAATTTTTTGCATATTAATAGAAAAAAAAAGAACTGTTGCAGGAGTGTGCAATTATTTGCACTAGTGTTCCTCATGGCTCAGCTTTTGGCGTGAGCCAGAGCCACTGGCTCAATGAGCCATGGCTCATGGCTCACCCGAGCGGTGAGCCAGTTCATGAGCCATGGCTCTGGCTCCGTACTTTTGTTGAGCTGGCTCATGAGCCAGAGCCATGGCTCAAGGAGCCATGGCTCATGGCTCAACATAAAAAATTGTTTCTCCCCGTTAATATGCACATTTTGCTAAAAGTGAGAATGACCTAGTGAGAATAAGCCAACACAAATCATAATTATGAACTGGCTAAAGGCAAATTGACTTTCAATGACCAAAAATTTCAAAAATTAAAAAAAAGTGATGATTTGGAAGAAAAAAAAAAGAAAAATTAGGGGAAAAGTGGAAGAATTTAGGGGAAAATTTGAGCCATTGAGCCATGGCTCACAAGCTTCGTTGAGCTGGCTCATGAGCCATGGCTCTGGCTCAAAATTACTACATGAGCCAGAGTCATGCACTGGCTCTGGCTCAGAAATTTTTGTGAGCCAGCTCGAGCCAGAGCCAGAGCCAGAGCCATTGAGCCAGCTCATGAGCCAGAGCCATGCGGAACAGTAATTTGCACCCATACGGTGATTCCAACACTTTGACCGCAGATTTCGCTACTTCATTTTTTCCTAGAATCCTCTAAAATCCTGTATCCGATAACGGTCAAGGGTGAAAATCATTGACCCTGGATTTGAATATGACGAAGATCTTGTGTCGGCCAATTAATTGAAATTTGCAATATTTGCACTTATTTTGGCTGCGTGGATAGGGTGTGCAATAGTTTGCTCACTGAGGGCGAGGTCACGGTTAAAATAAATACCATTCTCTTCTGAGTGACTTTTATGCAGTGCTCGCAGGCCCCCACCCCTAGTGGGGTGGGAGAACTTGGAGAAATGGGGATTTGGGGGAATAGTGAGGCTGGGAGTAATGTGAGTATTGGGAGTTGGGGGTTAAATGACGTGCTATTATTAGGAAACGTGAAACTTTGATATGCGAAACAGTGGTTCCTCCTTATTTTCCAAATTGAATAAAAAAATTTTTTTAACTTTCAATTTCTTTACTTTTGCTACTTCCAATTCAATTTCTAATTCAAATTTGTATTTGGCGGACTTTGAATTCGTGGACTCCCAATACTCCCATTTATCCCAATAACCCCACTTAATCCCATTTAACCGGGGGAAATGGGAGATGAACGAAAAATTATGGATTTAGCGAACACTGCTTTTATGACTATGGGTGGTCTGTCGTCGGTCGCACTGTGTTCGGAAATACCATTGGCAAAATTTGTGAAATTTCCAGTGGCAAAATAAACTTGCTGCATTTTTTTTAAAGGCGCAATTCTTATAAAACCTTTGTTTCACAGCTATTTTGCAAAAAGGTCTGTCTGAATTTCAAAAATTTCAATAGTGTTTCTATGTATAATACTGATGGGTACTGATGAGTGCATATGCAATAAACTATAGTTTATTGCATATACACTCATCAGTACCCAACCTTAAAGCTTAGTACACAACTCCTGGCATAAACTTTCACTATGAAAAAGTATTATGTTAATGCGATTGACATAATTACTTTCCTAGTGAAAATCACTGGTAAATAAAGTTATGCCAATGAAATTTTTCTACCCCAGTCCACAAGTAGTCACTGCAAAAAAATTAATCTACTCGTCCTATTTCCAGTTCTTCTCCCCTGTGTTGATTATTCTCAGAGCAGGTTTGATTACAGAAAAAATGTAATCAGATTACTGATTACATGATTACAGTCAAAAATGAGTAATCGATTACTAATCATGATCATGCTTACATTTTGGAGTAATCATAATCATAGATTAGTAATCTGTAATCAGTAATCATAATCTAAGGCAAATATGATTACAATTTTTGATTAATTTGTAATTTTTATACATGGAATCAAATTCTAAAATAGTTAACAAAAACTAATACAGTGCACGACGGTTATAAGAGCTACCCTCCGTCTCCTGGAAATGCTGCTCTTATAACCGTTTGTTCTTACAACGCTTATAAGAGCAGGATGTTTTTATAAAAAGTATATGGATAAAAAAAAAATTTTTTTTTTCTAAAATTTATTTATTTACTAGCCACTCAGTTTGTCCAACGATGCTTATCCTTGACTAATTATTTAACAAGATAATTAGTAATTTTGGACTGAACTCTATTAGCAATTCTACGCTCTAATATTGCATTTTCAATTGTAGATAATTTCAATTGTAAATCTCCTGGCATCTCGCCTTGATATAAAGATTTTACAAGAACTATTCTCAATTGAAATGATTTCAAGTTGTACTTTTTGACAAAATTTTAAATGTAAAAAGTTTGTTTTTGTTTGAGATTTGAATTTTGCTCTTATATCCAATTCCCGCTTCAAAAATTACCCAGCAAAAAGCAGTTCTTATAACCGTTTTGCTCTTATATGCGTTGTTCTTATAACGCGTTAATGCCCCATGCTAAATGCATTAGAGCAAACCAAACACGCAAAACTCTGCTCTTATAACCCGAATGCTCTTATAAAGGATGCTCTAATAAACGGCGTGCACTGTACTGCAGTTTCAAATTATAAAACAAAGCGTTAAAGTTACTAACAATCCGTCGTTGTACTTGTTGCTTTAACTAAATCATGCAACTTCTTGCACAATTATTGAATTGATGAAATTTTTTGGTAGACGCAATAGTGTATCCATTATTTACGAGTGTCCGTATACAAATTTCATGACCCTTGATCATCTTTCCCAAGATACTTCCATCCGAACATGGTTGCATTTTGAATTATCATGTTAATGCTAATGTACAGTCCACGCCGAAAATTTGGTTCCCCTAAAACTCTACGCACGTAATTATGTTCACCAAAGATTTAATTAAATCTTGAGCAAGATATTTTATGATGTGATTGGAGCACAAAAGGAGATGTAGTTACCAAAATGTTTCATCTTCCAGCGACTGTCGCTTATGCTAACTTTGCCCTAAGCTTAAATCTTGCTGTTTCCCTCCTAGCAGGAAATTCTCACTGTGAGAAAGAAAGCCCGAGCCTATTATAATTTATCATCGTGAAAAAGAAACGTTTTTTCTCACAATGATAATTTATCATGATGATAAAATTTTGAGCTGTGTATTGCATCGACATAATCCATTGCGAAAATGGAAATTATGTCGATGAAGAGTATCATGATGACAATGACCGGTTGTATATTAAGCTTAAGGGGAAAAAGAATTCAATTATAAAGAAGACAAAATGGGATTAGATTACGAATAAGAACATTTAAAAGATAAATAAAACGTCAGTTTTCTGTTACGTTTAAATTACGTGACTTAATCACTCTCCAACATCATAATCAGTAAAACACCTCTAGGAATAGTTAACTCTTCGGCCGAATCCTCTGGCCAATGGCCGGAGACCGAAGGAGGTCCTTCAGCCCAAGTTTGGCCGAAATCTCCAGCCAACCGAAGCTTCGGTGCATCCCTACTTTCTAGGGTACCAAAAAACGTTACTCACGCTGTATATAGTAATAAGATGAAATGTTAAACTCACTTTTTAATAAATCATGTGAAAATACGAAAATACATCAAAAACATTCGGTTTATCCGAGGTTTATGGTATATAAGAGCAAAACGTTTATAGGAACTGCCTTTTGCTGGGTAATTATTGAAGCGGGAGTTGGATATAAGACCAGAAAGTGTCTCGACACTCTCAAAACATATTTGTATTAAGCCGAGATGCCAGATTTACAATTGAAATTTATCTACAATTGAAAATGCGATATTAGAGCGCAGAATTGCTAAGAGAGTTCAGTACAAAATTACTAATTATTTTGATAAATAATTACCGAAGGAAAAGAATTGTTGGGCTGACTGAGCGGTTAGTAAAAAATAAATTAAAAAAAAAAATTTTTTTACCATATACTTTATATAAGATCATCTTGCTCTTATAAGCGTTGTAAGAACAAACGGTTATAAGATCACGATTTCGAAGCGACGGAAGGGTGCTCGTATAACCGTCGTGCACTGTAATAACTAATTCTCAATTCACTAGGTTTGGCTAACATATGAAACTCGATCCAATAAGCGATCCTCGGATCGGCATAGACAGAAATTTCGATGTATTGCATTTCGTATCGGTATCGAAAAAATTTTTAATTCTTGACCCGGATCGTTGATCGATATCGAAACAAGGTTTATTATTCTTGGCTCAGACCGCAGATCGATATCTAATGGTTTTCTTCCTGTTGGCTCTGATCGTAGATCGGTATGGAAAGGTTTTTACTCTTGGCTCGGATTGCAGATCGGTATCGATTTGGTTTTGCCTGATGGTTCCAATCGTATATCGGTATCGATGGAAATTTTGATGTAACGGATCGCGGGTTAGACTGAACCAAAGGGGGCTCAAAATATTCCCATTAGATCCTCTCATCAAAAAAAAACTTAGAAAAATTTCACAACCATGTTATGTGTCCCTCTTAAGCGATGAAATGACGTCTACAAATGTTGCTTAGAATAGTTCAGTGACCAACTTTTTCTAATAAATTTTTTCTCTGTGATCACTTGTTCAAATTTTTGAAAATATTGAAAATTTTAAAAAACAATGAAAAATTTCACAACCATGTTATGTGTCCCTCTTCAGCGATGGAATGACCTCTACAAATGTTTCTTATAATAATTCAGTGACCAACTTTTTCTAATAAACTTTTTTTCTGTGATCAACTGTTCAAAGTTTTGAAGTTTTTCCTTGCAATTACGTAAGGTTGAGAGGTGTTTTTGTCAATT
Source organism: Holacanthella duospinosa (assembly GCA_002738285.1). Lineage (NCBI taxonomy): Eukaryota > Metazoa > Arthropoda > Collembola > Poduromorpha > Neanuridae > Holacanthella > Holacanthella duospinosa. The sequence continues at coordinate 845,026 of NIPM01000049.1, read as the reverse complement.
GTTTTGTTGGGTAATAGACGTATTCACGCAAACACGGATAGGTAACATGCACAATCGTGAATGGGTTAGTTGAGCGTGATTGCATACCTGTAACGGATATCGCGTTCAGGTAGTTCAGACCATATTTACCCTCGGCGTTTGAACGAGCCGGAGGCTCGTTCAACAGCTATCGAAGGCGCGCGAGGCGCTCCGGAGATTGCGCGCCGCCATTTCTTTCGCGTGATAACAAAATACTACTGAAATATTCTATTAATTAACAACATAGTCTAAAAACCTAACGAATCCTAATCCTAACAACGAATGCATATTGTTTCAAAACTTCAAACACTTCAACAGTTGATCACAGAGAAAAAATTTATTAGAAAAAGTTGGTCACGGAACTATTCTAAGCAACATTTGTAGAGGTCATTTCATCGCTCAAGAGGGACACATAATATGGTTGTGAAAATTTTCCATCTTTTTTTAAATTTCCAAAATTTTCAAAATTTTAACAAGTGATAACAGAGAAAAATTTTATTAGAAAAAGTTGGTCACTGAATCATTCTAACCAACTTTTGTAGAGGTCATTTGGTCGCTCAAGAGGGACACATGGTTCTGAAATTTTTCTGTTTTTTTTTTTGAGCCCCCTTTGGTTCAGTCCAACCGGATCGCGGATCGGTATTGAAAGATATTTAATATTCTTGGCTCGACTCGCGGATTGGTATCGAACAATTTTCTGCCTGTTGTATTGGTTCATGAATCGGTATCGAATGATTTTTTCACTATTTAATTAGACCTTAGATCAGGATCAATTTGTTTTTGCTTGTTGGGTCAGATCGGAATCAAAATTTTTTCTAAGTTTCATCTGTGGTTAGGCTAACAAATTTTAGCAAAATTTAATAATATACAATAAGAAGTATATCTTACCCACTCATCGGTAGTTTAGGTGGTAGCCGTTGGCGAGTCTTGACGAGGAGCGTAATTTTCTTCTTTGGAGTCCAGTCATAGTCGGCATGCTCTCCGAATTTAGCCAGGTTGAAGGGATCATCTCTAAGGAAGAAAGGTAACGGGAGGTCAAGGCGTGTGACCTCTCCGTATGAACACGGAAGACCTGGCATCTTCACCAGTTGATGTCTTTTCAATCTGTAATACTAAATCACCTACAGAAGAGCATAAGGAAGAACGAGTGAATAAGAAATGAAAGACAGTGATGAGTATTCGGTTCCTGTACGTAACCACCACCACCAGTGACCAACTCCAGGAATTTAATTCAAAAGAAAGAATTTCCAAAGAAAGAGTTTGAGAACGGAGCCAACAGAAAGGAAAAGAGTTTGTTCTTCCCTCCTCATTTTCCTTTGTTACAATGTTCCACCCCATCCAAAACAAACAACTCTCAAACCAAGGAAGCAGAAAAATAAACCAATCTCAATCAACTCTTATTAAATTACAGAGCAATTCTTAGAAAACCAATTTCATAATTATTCTCTTTCTTTCAATTTTACACCAATTCATTCTCATATTCCTTAATTCCATAACTCACTCAACCTACAATAAAAGTAATGTTTAAGGAATCCCAATCAAATGAAACTTATCTAAGTAAACTACTGGACTGGAAGATACATTACAATACAAAGGAGAATGGGTCACTGACCCTGTCATTTTTCCTTTAGAACTTTCACATCTATCTAGTTTTATTCGAAGAAAACATCAAATCGATATATATCACGACATATATCACGACATATATCACGATATATTATGATATTTATTTCGGAAAATATCATGATATTTTTTATATTTTCATTAAACAACAGTTTTTGTATTAGAGACCACCCATGAAGCCATAGGCGTAAATGTAAAGCAGACACGTAAAACTGCTGTATTATTCAAGCGTATGAATGAAAGAAATTTAACCTGAGATATTTTGTTTTATATATTTTATTCTAAAGCAGCATTAATTTGGTTGGTAGTTAGTTAATTTTATTAAACAACGGACGTTATTCTTCTGTAGAAATTTGAAAATAGCAGATCATTCTAGTTATCATTGATCATACAAGAGAATGTCCAGGGTGAAAGATCCTATTTTGAATAATTTTGAATGTTCCAAAAAAGAAAAAAAAATACAGCAAATTGGATTTTTTGCAAAAAATGTACAGTGGAGATGCAGGGAATTCCAGACTGAAAACCCATTTCGCAAGTTGTATGGACAAAGACAAATTAATTAACTACACAATTTATACTTTTCTTTTCTAGTTCCTAATCAGGTGATTAGAAATGCCTTAATTTGGGTTTGAATTGACCCTAACGTGTGGACTGTATTAGAATAAAAATATCAAATGCGTGAAAATAACAAAAATATCAAACTAATCAAAAATATCAAAAATATCAAAAATATCTGATATAAATCAAAATATCCGATATTTTTGATATTTTCAAACTCTGATTTAATTTACTTTGGAGTTTAACATGTTTTAAATCTTGAAACTAAACTTACCTCACCGAAGGTATATTTCTCTAAATATTATTAATACCAGTAGGATAAGGACGACTTCGGAATAATAAATCAAAATTTAGAAGAAATCCACAATAATTCCGACTGCAAGTTCAAACTAGTAGAAAATTTGTGATCAAAGTTCCAACCCCCCATTACTACTACTTGATTGATATGCGGAAACATCTGCTGGAGGTTTTCCTAATACGCTAGTCGACGACTGTTACATATTGTAAGACCTGGTAGTTTGAATACCATAATTTTGCGGTTACAATTTACAAATAACAGATTTCCAAGACTAGCTTTCATCAAATAACAATTATTGTTTGAAGTAATAAGTGTCTAGCTATAATATAGATTATCTATATATCCAATCGGTAAAAACTGAATTTCGAACATTACTTCCATTCCAAGCAGGATACCTCATTGAACTTTTTGAGCTTGAAGTTATCTGGAAAATCTAAAAGTGCTAAGTATTTAGGATGAACTCTATTGTGGTAAAGAGATAGACCAGACCCAACAGACTATAATCACTGGAAGGAGTCAAAATTTGATACTTTTAGTAAAACTACTCCTTCCTAGTAGATAATCATCTGTGGACTACTGCAGTTAAAACTAAGTAAAGAGTTGCTTAGTTCCATTGTTCACATATTCTGGTAGTGATTCTCGTTCTGTAGTTAACAACCTTATCAGACAGATTTTCAACAAAGATAGTTAACAACTCTCACTTTCTTTGACAAATTTTTCAGTCTGGCATCGGCATCTACTCTCCTTTTAACCATTGGTTAATACTCTGACCTCACTTTACTCATTGTGGTCATGTAACCAAGGTTTACAGGAGGAATTTCTATCATGACTTACCTGACTAATTGATTACAAAGCCTGTGATAGATAATCAATCACCACAACTTGTCCCTGTTCAAGTCAAACGTATTAGGTAGACTTTTAATATCAACTAATGATTTTTTTAATTTTTTCACTCCAAATTAAAAATTTTGGTTCAAATTCTGTATTCACTCAAATAGGAACCTACAGCCCATACACCTATTAAAAGTATGAAAAATTTAATTATGAATTATGAATTATGAACAGGGACGCTCCGATTATGTAAAATATTGCTATAAGGTTATGCGGTATTGGGACAAAAATTTTGCGTTTTATGCGTTTTTGAAATACGTCGTTCAATTCCTCTATTGATTGCCCTAAACAGCTTAAATTTGAGTTTTTTTATTTTAGCCCTATTACATGGTTGTTCTATAGCTTTTAAGAGTTTCTTCTTTAAAAAAAAATAATTTCATTGAAAGAAAGAAATACAGTGTGTTCAGATAAAAAGTCGTAATTTTTTTGCGATATTTTGACACATTATAGGCTGCTGAAGTTACTGAAAATCATTGCTATGTAAGTTTTGTTCACTTTTATTGGTTACATGTGTCGCAAAAATCGAATTTGTGAGAGGTTTTGAAACTGTAAAGCCGGAATTTCTCCCTTCATATCTGAATAAACTGTGTTTAAAGAAAGATTCAGCTTGTTTAAATTTAACATGACATGAAACTCCGCTCCAATGAAACAGCTGTGATACTTATGTAATATGTTGAACTTATTGAATGGAGCACTTTTCCCTGTATTACTTTTGAGGACTAAACTAAAATACAACTATTTTTCAAAACTGTTATAAGAATTGTTTCACCTTAGTACATACGGCTCATGAAATGATTCTTTCAAGCTATATTCTGTTTCAGAATTTCTGATTCTGTTTCATACATTTCAATAATTTTTAATATACCATTCTGTTTTCCTCTGCTAACGGATATATGAAAGAATTGCTTTTTACTAAAAGTTTAAATCTAATTTTGATGTGGCATGAGTATACAGCTTTCTCTATATCCTTTAAATAATCAAAATATGTTATTTTTAAAAGAATTGCTGTAAAAATTAAAATTATGCGCCATCGAAAAAATTATGGTTTTCCGAAAAACTTATGCGTTTTATGCGTTTTTTATTGCATAAAATTGTCAACTATAACAAGGTTTATGATCACAGGTTGTTTCTGAATGGTTTAAATAGTCGCATCGATTATGCGTCTTATGTGTTTGAGCGTCCCTGATTATGAATTATGAATTAGATCGAACTTATTGTTGTGTATAACCAGGAACGCTCTGATTATGCAAAATACTGTTGCAGGATTATGTGGTAATAGGTCAAAAATTATACCTTTTATGCGTTTTCTATATTCGTCATTCAATTCTTCTATNCGTTTTATACGTTTTCTATATTCGTCATTCAATTCTTCTATTCATTGCCAGGAACAGATTGAACTTGAGTCTTTTTTTTTATTCTTGCCCTATTACATGGTTGTTCTAGAGCGTTTAAATGTTTGTTTGTCCAAAAATGATTTCATTGAAATAACGAATTAGTGTTTAAAGAAAGATTCAGCTTGTTTAAATTTAACATGTCATCAAAAAGTCGCTCCATTATGCAAACATACAGGTGTACTATTATTGCGATGCAAATGTTGCGATACATNCCTTTTATGCGTTTTCTATATTCGTCATTCAATTCTTCTATTCATTGCCAGGAACAGATTGAACTTGAGTCTTTTTTTTTATTCTTGCGCTATTACATGGTTGTTCTAGAGCGTTTAAATGTTTGTTTGTCCAAAAATGATTTCATTGAAATAACGAAATAGTATTTAAAGAAAGATTCAGCTTGTTTAAATTTAACAATGTCATCAAAAAGTCGCTCCATTATGCAAACATACAGGTGTACTATTATTGCGATGCAAATGTTGCGATACATATATACTGTTTAGAACTCATTGAATGGAATACCTTTCTTTATTACCTTTGAAAACTTTTTTTTAATGAAATTTTTAAAACTTTTAAGAATTGTTTCAATTTTACTACATATGGTCATAAAATGAATTTTTCAAGTTACATCAGATTTTTTTCACATAGACTCTTCAATTAATAAGCTCATCTGGTTCGCTTTGCTGACGGATCTACAACCCATATCACTCGCGAAGAGGCCGATTTTTAAAGTAGAATTTAAAATCGGCCCTTTTGCAAGTGAACAAGTGCAAAAGGATTAATTGCGTTTTACTAAAAGTGAGAAAATTAATTTTAAATCTAATTTTGATGTGACATAAATGCGCAACTTCCTTTAAAAAAAATCAAAATCTGTTCTTTTTTGAAAAATAACTGGCTAAATTAAAATTATGCGTTACCCAAAAAATTATGCGTTTTATGCGTTTTTTATTGTACAGGGTCATTTGAAAGTAGCTCCGGGCTTTTGAAAATTTGTATCTCTTTATTGAGTTGACACAGGAGTCTCGTTTATGATTCATTGGAAAGCNGAATTAATTGCGTTTTACTAAAAGTGAGAAAATTAATTTTAAATCTAATTTTGATGTGACATAAATGCGCAACTTCCTTTAAAAAAAAATCAAAATCTGTTCTTTTTTGAAAAATAACTGGCTAAATTAAAATTATGCGTTACCCAAAAACTTATGCGTTTTATGCGTTTTTTATTGTACAGGGTCATTTGAGAGTAGCTCCGGGCTTTTGAAAATTTGTATCTCTTTATTGAGTTGACACAGGAGTCTCGTTTATGATTCATTGGAAAGCTGAATGTCAAGAAGAAATATTGGTCACAATCAAAAAGGATAGGAACCAGCATCACTAAGGTCAATTCATGATTAAATTAAAAAATTTTAATTTAGCATTAGGATTACCATGGCGGCTTTTATTGTCGCAAATTCAAACAATCCGTTTCAGCACTTTTTACAGCAACCAAACCGATGTTGATCAAATAATTCAAGATTTGTTTCTAAAACTTTTCCATGCCAATCGTAATGCTAAATTAAAAATTTTACTTTTGATCATGAATTACTCCCAATAATGGTGACCATTGAACTTTGCGATCGTGTCCAATATTCCTTCTTGACATTCAGCTTTCCAACGAGTCCAAAACGGTAACTGTATGTCAATTCAATAAAGAGGTACAGATTTTTAAAAGCCCAGAGCTACTTTCAGATGACCCTGTATAAAATTGTCTACTATGACGAGGTTTATGATCAGGTACACAGTAGTGGAATGAAATGAGATAATTTTGTTCAGAAAAGCGGGAAGACTCGGTCGATTTTTTTAACCTTGTTCTGCATTTGATATTTGATTGTTTTAACTATTACTCAAAGATCTCATCTTGTATCAACATTTGGGAAAGCTGGGGTTGTAGCTAAAGCTCTCTTCCATCGATTCATCGCTAAGGTAACTGAGAGTTTTTGTAAGTTTCGTCTTAATGATTTAATTAAAAAAAAGATTTTTTAACAGAAGCAGTCGGGGCCCAGCATATAAAAATGCGTAGTCCTGGTTCATAAATTTTATAATAAATATTATAAATATATGGATCGTTTAAGCAGAAATTTAGGTTGAGCATACGCAAACGGGTTTCCCANCTGGTTCATAAATTTTATAATAAATATTATAAATATATGGATCGTTTAAGCAGAAATTTAGGTTGAGCATACGCAAACGGGTTTCCCAATCGGAACTATTTTTAAATATTGTGAAGGGAAAGGCACAAATAACACACCTTAACGACTTGTAAATTAAATATGGGACATGTCTTAGGTTGTAGCGAAGGATACATAAAAAACTTCGACATTTTACCCTTGCCTTACATCTTACCACAACTTATCATCTGTAAATTGACCTTTGACCTTTAGAGGTCACCAAAGTTTAACACCAGGAAATAAGGATGACACCAAATTTGTCATGCAGGTAGAAAATTGTTTCCTGACGAATGTTTAAAATCCCTTTACATTAATCNAGGATGACACCAAATTTGTCATGCAGGTAGAAAATTGTTTCCTGACGAATGTTTAAAATCCCTTTACATTAATCTATTTAATTCTGTCAAAATAGTTAATCAAATCAATTATGAATGTTTAATAAGTTAAAACCACACCTTTTGTTTATAGGGGACAGTTAATATACACGGCTGTTCCTGACTACTTCGAAACAGAAATTCAAGTGAGTTTATTGTTTTTATGAAAAACACCTGAATATTTTCTTTGTGGAATCGGCCATAGTGAGACGTTGTTTCCGCATGATTTAAATACGTCGCAACGATTTTGCGTTTTATGCGTTTGAGCGTCCCTGTTTATAACTACCATAGCATAAGGAGCAGACTTGACTCTTGGGCCAATTTGTGTCGGTTGAAGTCTTAGAAAAATATTATTGAAAAGGATAAAAGGAGATGAAAAAGTGCCAAAAAAACAAACATTGTTTTAATGTGTTGAAGATTCAAAAATGAGAATAATTATTGTTTAAGGATACGAAAGGTATCCATTCGGTTAGCCATACGTAATTCCAATAATAACCAGCAATATTCCGTAGGTTAACATGGTTAATCACCGTTTCTAAAGATAGATATCCAACTGAGATCTAAAACTAGTTCTTACGGTATTTCCGAATTCGACTTTGAGACGGATTTAACGATTAATCTAATTGCTCATCCGTTAGTACCGAACGGAAGGCTACAAACATGAGACTAGGTAGGTAGTACTCCTAAATACCATTGTTGAACTTATTATATCGATGGGTAGGACATAGAAGTAAGTGATGCTCACCTAAGGTAATATTAGCACATCTTATAAAAAGTGTTATGTGAATTTTTAACTCTTTCAATGTAATTCATGGCCTGATGACTCCTTCACACTTGGCCTCATCTTCATAAGGTTAAATTAACTTTTATATCAAGATTAAAGTTAAAAAAATCCTAGTGTTTAGTAAATCCTTTTTTTATGTCCTATTCTGGTTGGTTGGATTAAGATTTATAGAGCTTCTCGCATAGATTATGTGCTAAGTGAAAGCAAGAAAATAAAAGGTAATTTTTGAAACTTTGTGCAATAGTCTAATACTCATCACTCCCAAACTATTGTCTCCCACTACCACATATTTCCATTGTTTCGTTTTTCTAAATTAGATGAGTTTGTGTCAAGCATCTCTTCATTTTATCTAAGCTATTGTTGTAAGATAAAATAAAGCTCCTCCTTCTAAGTCCAATGTAATTAGAAAACTTTTCTTTTTGGGTTAAGGAAAGAATTAATCACTAAAACAGTTCCAATCTGCGANGTCCAATGTAATTAGAAAACTTTTCTTTTTGGGTTAAGGAAAGAATTAATCACTAAAACAGTTCCAATCTGCGAAGGTAGTAGTTGAGATAAGGCCTTCAATGGGTGCAAAGGACATTTATATTAATTCCCAGTTTGTGATGAAGATGATGAAGGGCTCGATGGGAGCGGGAACGTCGCTTCAACTTCTTCCTACCACCAACACTCNGTTTGTGATGAAGATGATGAAGGGCTCGATGGGAGCGGGAACGTCGCTTCAACTTCTTCCTACCACCAACACTCACTCTTTCAATTCAAGCTTGCCAGAAAACCAAAAAGTTTCTCCTGTCATGATGAAAAGTAAAAATTTCGAAGAAAGTACCAGAAGCTCTCTAATTAAGGAAGAATGGTATCAAAAGTATGGATTTATTATTGGTTTACTACGAAATCCTCAAACCATCATCAAAAAAGATTCAGTCAGGAGAGAGCGGGAGAAACTCATTTTAAAACTTTCTACATATAATATGGAAAGGGAATGGGAGTTGGAGAAAGTGAAGAAAATTACAAAGTTTGGGTAAGTGAAAAAAAAAAGAAGTGAAAATTGAGAAATGTAATTAAATTTTTGTTGGAGATGTGAAAAATAGGATTAATTGTTGAGTAAAATTAAAAATTAATCGTATGGACCGATGGATCATTAAAAGACTTCATTACTATCCGTCATCAATCTACGCATGCGCCTTGCTTCAGATATCTTTAAATGAACCTATTGTCTTTTGCTTTTTTTTTTGTCGTCAAGGCAGACTGATTTTAGGTCAGAAACCAACTGATTTCCTTTCATTCTCTATCCTAATTATACGCATGCCACACGCACCACTCACTTTAAATATTAATAATATATTTCTACTAGTTAAATTAACTCATTAATTACAAATATATTAATATTATTCGTTTTTTCCATACAAATAATAATTCCTGACATGTGAATTTTACCCATCTCGCCATGTTGTCTTTCAAGATGACCTGGATTCTGGATTTTTTGAAAACGGTGAAGAAGATCCCCTGAGCCCCTCTGATTGTAACTAAATCCGAAAATCGTTGGTGAAAATAGTTTTCAAAAACGAATTTTGACAAGTATTCTTTGAGTATTTCCGTTCGGATGAGTAGGAATTAAGTGAGCCATGTAATTCTAATGACTCCGAAGGCCTTGTGTCAAAAGTTTAGAGTAGAGTCGACGGAGTAAGAGTGTTGTAGGATTCATGTACTTCTAATCCCAGTCAGACTTGTTGGATTGATGATACTGTTCCTAAGCAACTCATCCATTTCAAACCAAGTCATATATCTTTCAATTTTGAGTGTGGATATTCAAGGACCTTCCAATGCATAAGTTGGAAAGAAAATTATAAAATACGTCCTTAAGATGTAACATGAGTTTCTTATTCACATTGTTTCGGAATTCAATATTACTAGTCAAAGTACTCTCTTCTCTCGTTAGTTGGATAGTGACTAAAAGAATTTTTTGATATAAATTCGATTCCAATGAAATTCTACCTGAAAATCTTTTGAAGTGTCTGACTCTGCTGCTGGTCCTTGATGGTGTAGTAATTGATACCTCGTTGTCTGTCTTCTAGCCCAAATCCACTTGTCCGTGACAACGACCACCACTTAATTATATAATACTCAAGGACCCAGTATTTCCCTAATAATAAGAAATATAAAATTGGGTGAAATCTATCCAATTAGAAATGTACGTCTGAGGCCATGAATTGAAGAATTGTTCCTTTGTATTAAAAAAGAAAATCCGTCTTCTACTGTTATTAGACGTGTAAAGATAGCCTCGTTTCTAAATTGATATCTTCAAATGATAGTACAATGACAGGTAACGTGTCAACTTGGCTTGCCAAGATTTAAAGATAGGATGAGAATGGCCTGTTTTGTCCTATTCTCTACGGTTCTTAAAGATAATCCCCAAGGACACCAGTAGTTGACAAACAGTAAGATCACGGTCTGGGATCCTATTATTCTATTATTTACAAACTCCGTACATCTATTCAATAATACAAGAACAATATCACAGATATACCAATTAGAAGCGAGTTTAAGACTAATACAAATATTGACTCGGAATTACCATTTTTCTATAGCTCAATTCTCAGAAATCACGGAAGACATCTTTGAAGATCAAATCTTCCTTCGTTGAAGGGCAATGAATCCCTTTCTTCTTTTGTGTCATATCAATCTTTCGATGTACAAGTGACCTTTCTNGTATGTAGTATATGTATTACGCAGCTAGTTTTTTTTTTTTTTTTTTTTTTTTTTTTTTTTTTTTTGGCCTATCGTTCCGCCTCGACTGACCCACCTCTTTCAACTGTTCATTTTCTCAATGACGACAAGACGACAGTGTTGGTGGGATTTTTGACGTTTATAATACCAGTATACAATTCTCAAAAGTGTCAGTTAACCACATTATTCCGTAAACTCACATTATTACTACTTTGAAGACATCATTTGCAGGTGTTCTCTTGAAAAATTGTACAGTTTAACTTTATAAGTGGTATGGTGAAGTGATCCGGAGCCAATTTTCTGGAAAATTTTTCCATAAAATTGATATTATTGAGTTTTTCTTTCTAAGCCTCATCATTGGTTTGAGGCGGAATAATTTACCAACTCTTTGATGATCATATTTAAGTGGATTTTGTCGGAAAGTGATTTCTGGTTTGATAAAAAAAAATATTTTTTTTATGTCGCCATAATCCTTTCTCTAGTTTGAAAAATAACAATGGTTGTTATAAGAATAGGATGTGTGAACTGTGGAAGTGATGATGTATGTATTCATGCTGTCAAGAACTTCAATTTCTTGCGGTTTCTTGCTACCATTGTTATAAACGTCTTTGTAATAATGGCCAATCACACCTCACCACCCCTTCATTCTAATAATGCTAGGTTGAATTGAATCAAATTTAAACATTGAGACATCGATGAGTCTCTATTGTCTGTCAGTTAGTAGACATCCTACCTTGTTCAACTTTCACCATATTACTGCTTCAATTTACTTTAAGTTAAAAAAAAGTTTTTTTTGAAAAATATGTTTTAGTGGTAGAACAATTTTCTTTGAATACAACACTACTATGAAGACTCTCGACTTCCGAAATCGTCTGTCAGCGTTAACTTTTGCTCTCAACAACCATAGGTTAGAAATTTTAAGCATTTTGAAAAAAATTTCAAGAAAGTGAAAGCGATGGAAGGTATCAGTGAAATGTGAAATGTTTGTCGAATGATATTAGGAAAATCCAGACGAGGATTTTGGTTAATTTTGGAAATTTCAAATGATGAAGAATTATGTAAAGAATGGGAAGTAATAATCCTCTCATGAGACGTTCACAGGAAATAATTTAATTCACTCCTTTTCATTTCCGTTTTTGACGTTGAAAGGCTTAGAGAAAATTGGTGAAAAGAGGTTATGAAAAAAAAAAACTTTTCATTTTTTTAACAAAAGAAAGAGGAGTTATATAACTCCTTTTCATTGGGATTGGGAAAGGTGAATGAATTTTGAAAATTTTGAAATTTTAAATTGTAGTAATATAAAAACCGTCGTTCTTTTTTTTTTATACAAAAGTTTGGAATCAATACTATGAAAAAATAATTTGGACAGAAATAGTTGTAATCTTCAAAAAATCAGTTACAAAAAACTCCATGTCAGACTAAAATCGTGTAGATAGAAGAACAATAATGTTAGTACAAAAACTTATGATTTTAAATACAAACATTTATTGATAAATATTCAACAAATGCGTCATATGCAAAAAAAACCTAAACAAAGTTAAATAATTAGTTAACCCTTGATAAAATTTATTTTTTTTCCTTATTACAGACCGGAAATCAAGAGCAGTCCGAACCAAATAAGCCCACTCACTACCAAAATGAAGCACCTAGACATTATGTGTTTGACGTTGGAGAGACAAATTGATGTATTGAGTAATGTTGACCAAGTACTACCGGTCACAGGTGAGTAAGAATGAAACTATTTAAATTGGTTTCAACCAGAAGCCACTCTCGAGGTTTCCTTTGTTGACCAAATTTTGAGAAGAACAAAAAATATTAATAAGACTACTCTATCATGCAAGATTTCAATTAGTCCGTTGAATTAAAATGGCTTGATTTGGTAGAAAGATGTTCAAAAAGTACCCACCTATGTCTACAACTGATAGGATAGGTATGAGAAACCTTACGTACTTGAACAGTCTTCTGACGCTCCAGTAGTTTAAGTACGTAAGTTCCTGAAAAGGGCGACAGTCTTTTGTAACTAATGATCCTGCAGACTGTCATGAGTTCATATTAGGTATGAGCTAGATCCCATTGACTGTCTAGAACCTAGATGACAGGTGTCAAACAGAATTGAAGAACCGACAGGAGCAGCTGAGCTTACTTCAGCCATGATGCTTTTAAGCAAAAACATGATTCTTTACTCTGCTAGACAGAGATTCCATATTTTTAGGGTTCAAAATGAAACCGAAGCTTTACGTTATTATTATATTTAAAAATTTCCCATTTAACTGTTTTGATGAGGGTGATGAGTTAGAAGGAAGTGAGATGATTCAAGATTATGAAGGCTTCGAGGTCGAATACATGAAGCGAACCGAAGGTATTTTGTTATAGTGCGATGAGCTCAAGTTGTTACCTTTAATTAACACTGTCCCAACGATAAAGAAAATGAATTAAGTGAAGGAACAGTTAAATTGGACTCGAAAAGCATCTGGATTTGAGAAGCTAAAATCAAAATACATTTCGTTTGAAGGGATTCAAATGGAAGACTGAGAGTGATGATGAATGTGTTACAATTACTACCAAAACTTCCCAAACTAAATGGCGTATTAATGCCAAAAAACTTGGAGTAAGGCCATCCATTCGAAAAACTTAAGTTGACGTCCTAAGACTTTCGTAATAAGAATACGGCACTGTCAGACCCAAAAACAATCTAATAATTTTTCTTCTTCCTCTAACTTCTCATCCGTAGGATTTTCTCTCTCATCCATCTTACAGTACCTTCGTAAGGTATCATTTTTACCAAATTTAAGACTATTCAAGCAAAATACTAAAAATGATAATGTGAAGGATAGTTGTAGACTAAATAATACAACTAATTTAATCTAAATTAGTTTTTTTATTCCTCCTTTGACATCGTCGAGTCCTCAAGACTTCAACCCGATGACCTCTACCTTCTCACCATCTCACTTTCCAGTTGAATAAATATATTTACCCTCTTTTTTTGTTTAATAGAGAACATCTACTCAGGAGATCCTGATTCTCTTGATGGAACTAGTAGTGAAATCGAAATCATGAGCAGTGACAACAATGGTGACAACGCTAGCCATTACACAAACCTTAATAACAATCGTTCGTCAAATTTTCAAGTTACTATAAATGGTCGGAGTCCATTGGATGCTCTGACAATGCTCCACCTCGAACGCTCGGCACATCATGAGACAAGGAAAGAGCTGAATCAGCTCAAAAAAAAATATGAAGTATTTAGAGACGAATTTGATTCGGGTGAAGGTATGAGTCGGAGCACAAGCCTTCTCTTCTCACGTCTTAATAATGGAGTAAGTAAGGTTTCCTTTTGAATTCATTATGGCCATTCCTTGGAATTGAAACCTTAATGTATCTTCCTGGATACAAAAGAACAGTTCGAGTCCAACCGCAATTTATTACGATGTGTTAGACCTAGTCATAATCAACAAAAGTTTAAAAAAAGAAAAAGAGTGGGAAATAGGTCTTATAGGCGAAGTGGTCAGAGGTGACCCCCTAAAAACATACAGAGGCTAGTCATAGCCATGACAGGGTTCTGAGAACCTATTACCGTTGAAATCAAGCTATTTCCCAGGTCTGGGATCTGAGCCTGAATTTGGTTAGAACTATTAGAGGTCGTAAATGAAATGAAAAAGAAATCATGGATTAGAGTTCTGCATTGGTAAAACTGAGTTAGTTAATTTATCTTGCAGCTGGATGAAGACGAAATGTTCCATAAAATGAACAATGAAGAGGAAACGAGGCTAAGGGAAACTCTCTATCAAGGAACTGAAGGTGACAGCACCAATATTCGAATCAATGATATTCCCATCAATCAACTCCGATCTCGACTCGTCCAATTAGAGAAACTTGGGATAACGGAGAAGTTGCCGGTTGAAACGGCAGTACAAATCTCCAGACTCCATACAGCTCTTGTATGAAACTTTTTATTTTTCCTGAATAATCTTTCCACGCCAGTTATAATAAAAATGTATGGTTAGTAAATAATTGGGAAGCACTTAGAAGGAGCATGACGGTGACAGTAATTCTTGCTTGTTGACTCCATTTTGTGGTTAGCGTGTCTTGAGGCTCAAGTATATCTTTTGATGTGCCTTTGACAAAAATAATATTATCACTTTCTTTTATCAAAATTTTTTATGAAATATGAAGGATCACTTTAGGTTGTCTGACAAAGTGAATATTTGGAAAGAGCTTAAAAGTTTTGTGTAATTGAAGAAAGCTTAATCTGCACCTTAATAGACCCATACTAAGGTTCAAAAGAGAGCCTTAATTCAAGTATGAAAAAAAAATCACAATATAAGACTTTCATCTCCCAATTGTTAAATTAAATCTTAGAGCTATTTATTAAATTATTTTTTACAACAATGGTTATAGCATTATCTATTCAACTTATGAAATAATTTTATTCAAATTGTTAACAAAAAAAAAGTTTTTAATATGAATTTTGATACTTCGAAGGTCCAACTAGAACGAGTAAGGGATGAACTAACACTTCAAAATTTTACACTCAAGACAAAATTAACCGAACTTTCGACTCGAATTTCTGACAATTCGACCTACCGTTTGGATAAATTTAACAATAACACTAACAATACAAGTTTAATTATTACACCAAATCCTATTACTGAAGTTCTTTCACATGAAGAAAATGGACAGAATGGGGGCCTAATTCCAAATGAGAGTGAAAGTAATGAAATTATTACTAGAGAGTCAACAGGTGGTCAGAGTCATCAAAGTGTTTCATCAGATGAACTAAGACTCAAACGAAAGTCTACATACAAAGTGGCTCATCACAACAATGAAACCAGTGTTGAGATTAAACAACTTCGTTCTCTAATTAATGATTTACATTCAAAAGAATTAGAATCTCATCGGAAGTCAAGCGCATTGGAAACGGAGATTAGCAATGTTCGAAATAAATTGGCAGATGAAGAAAAAAATCGTTCAGAAGCAGATAAAACTGTCCGAATCCTGGAAATTCAATTAGATGAAGCTGGGAAGCGACTTGAAGCCACGGAACAATGCTTCCTAACACGAGATGAAGAGTACTCAGCACTCAAATTGGATTTGGATACTTTACAAGAAGAAAACAAAAGACTGAATGAGGATTTGAATCTTCTTTATCACCGGGTGAGGACAGGATTCAGTGTTCGTTGTCCTAACTTATAAAGAAGGAAATTTAAATTTAGAGTAATAGAATAATTTTTATTTTGACAATGTTCGTCAAAAAGTGGTTAGGCTCGACGGTGTTTAAACCACAGGATTCATTCCCAAAGCCAATGGATGACAGCAAGCCCCGCTTCTAGCGGTGGATTGGTCCATTCTCACTACACAACTAACTTTTCTGAAAGATCTAGATGCTCTACTTTTGATGATTATTTCAGAAAATTTCGATTGTATAGATAAACTATATGTTTTTTGCTGGCGGTAATTCATTTTTTGATAAAAAAAAATTCCCCGCACTTGAGAACTTTCTGACTGACTTGAAGCGTAAATGGAGATACTTGAAGTTCCAAGTGTTTATCAACTACATCATTTCTGATGTTTATTTGAATTACTTTTCTCCGAAAGAGCTTCCTAAAAATATGGTCTTCATCTTGGTTTTAGGAAGCCTAACTTATTTTGAAATATAATAATCATTCCTTGACTAAAGGGAATAGGAAACAAATTTGAGTATGTATTTACACTCTAGTTAATTATTAATTATTATATTGTTGGGTTGAAGGTGGAGAAAGAACGTTCGAAGTCTTCGGAGAAACTTTCAAGGATTGAAAAGGAGATTGTATCCATTATTGATCAAAACCGTATTCTCCATGAAGATATTAATCGTGAAAGAGTTCTTCGGAAGCGATACTACAATATTGCGGAAGAGCTCAAAGGGAAAATCAGAGTATTTTGTAGGATCCGACCTTTGGGAAAGAATGAAAAAGGAAATGACATAGTTGCAAAATGCTCGGATCCATACACAGTGACAGTAGAAACTTCAAAAGGATTCAAGGAGTTTCAGTTTGACCGTGTTTTTACTCACGAAGATACACAAGAACAAATTTTCTCAGATACACGTGTAAGCCAAACTCAATTATTCTTTTAAAAAAAAACTTTCTCATTTGAGAAAAATTGAGGCTTTATTATACTTTCGTTCTTGTAATGAGAAAAAAACGGGTTATATTTATGTCGCATGACGACATCAAAGAAACCTTGACAGAAGAAATTGGTCATTCTTGGGATTTTCAAACAACTTGTAACTACATCGTAACAATGATAAAATTAATAATGATTTACACTTTTCAGAACTTGATTCAGTCTGCATTTGATGGGTACAACGTCTGTTGTGTGAGCTACGGTCAAACAGGAAGTGGGAAAAGTTTTACAATAGTTGGGGATGAGGGCCATCCTGGAATTGCACCTAGGACTTTCACTGAAATTTTTTCATTGGCTCAAGACATGTCACCAACCTATGAAACTTCCATTTCATTCTATGTCCTAGAGCTTTATAATGATAGATTAATAGATTTACTCAATCCACACTCAAATATGAATCCAATGGACTCACCTGAAATCAACAAGTTAGAAATTAGACGTGATCGAACTGGAACTGTATGGATTTATGGTATTTTACTTAAGTCGTTACTAATTGATGACATTGATGACTAAGGTTCCATTTGAACAATTATTGGAAAATTATTAATACTTTTAGGTGCACGGGTCCTTCCGGCAGAGTCAAGCTATGGATTAGAAAAAACGTTTCGACAGGCCTTGTTGTCACGTCATACTGCGTCGACGCGTATGAACGATCGGAGCTCTCGATCTCATCTTATTGTTGGTCTTATAATAGAAACGGTATCAAAAGTAAATGGGACAGTACATCGGGGAAAAGTAATTAATTTCCATGTCTCATTTCTATGGAAATAATACATTGAATTTAAGATTCTGCTTCCATTTCCGCTAGATTAGCTTGTTAGACCTGGCAGGTAGCGAAAGAAGTGGGAAGTCGGGTGTTAGCGCAGATACACTTCGAGAAGCCAATGCTATCAATAAGTCACTCTCTGCCTTGGGTGATGTCATAAATGCCCTCAACACGGATCAACCATTTGTACCCTACAGGTTAGAATATCACTTCCTTTTGAACTCGAGTATGTAGGGAAATGACTACATTCGTTTGTACCAAATTCAATTATCTCAATC
This sequence comes from Holacanthella duospinosa, assembly GCA_002738285.1. Taxonomy (NCBI): domain Eukaryota; kingdom Metazoa; phylum Arthropoda; class Collembola; order Poduromorpha; family Neanuridae; genus Holacanthella; species Holacanthella duospinosa. Next base: position 826,955 of record NIPM01000049.1, on the reverse strand, counting down.
AAATTTCTGTAAAATTTAATAAAAACACGAAATTAAATTAGATTTAAGAACTTAGTAATCTAGGAGTCAAGTGGGTTTGAAAACACTCCTTTCATTTTCCAAAGTTATCCTAATTAATGGTATACTAGTAGTTTTTAGAGGATCTAACTAGTACTGTGGAATAGATAAAAAATTTCGATACAAAAGGACCTATCACACTTTAAAATTAACAAGGGGTGTCTGTCAGATTTAGCTAAATTTTTAATGACGATTACCATTGCGAAAACCATCATGGATAATATGTTTAAATGGACCACTTAGATGTGACCTCCAGAGGTCATTGAATTCAACAAGTGATTTTACAGGTGTATCGAATTTGCTTCAAACTTGGTATGGATGTACCCAAGATTATCCTGAACAATGTTTCAATAGCGCATCTTTTGATTTGACCTTTAGTTTGACCTCCTTAGGTCACTGAATTTCAAATGTAAATTCGAAGGAATAATATAAAGAGGCTAAACTGAAAATCAATATAAGAAATGGTTCATTTAAATTTGTTTCGGAGTAGACTTGGCTACATCCATTCGAACCTTGAAGTAAATCGGACCAACCTGTACTTAAATTACATGTTTGATACTGAGACGGAGCAGCAGCAGTCGTAATAATTATCTTAATAATAATTACATTTTTTTGTTAGTTTTACTGCGAGCTTAGTGCTCGCAGACTTTATTAATTTAATTATTTGTTAGTTGTCTATGAGCTTAGTGCTCGCAGACTTTGTGAATTTTATTATTTGTTAGTTGTCTGTAAGCTTAGTTCTCACAGACAAGTTAATTTTATAGATTTTATACGGGTCTGTGATATTCTCGGACCAAAAATTACAAGTCTTTCAAAATGGCGGGCGTACAGGTTCGTAACAACCTTTGCTTGCTAAAACAACATGAAAATTCGCAGGCATTTTGAAAGCCCTTTAAACATGTATCACACTTTATCTGCAATTTAATAACGCAACGTATGTAGTAATTAGCACAATGAGCTTTCAACTGTTGGAGTTTTCTTTTCTACTGCTAACAGACAAGAAATCGTTATCTAATTCTGTTTCAGATTGATTGACATACTCATGAGCACATTATATTTTCAGCGACTTTCGTGCGCAGTAAGAAAACTGTCCCATTCATGACGTTTTTTGCACCGAATAAATTTTGGTATAAAATTTTTCAGAANGACATACTCATGAGCACATTATATTTTCAGCGACTTTCGTGCGCAGTAAGAAAACTGTCCCATTCATGACGTTTTCTGCACCGAATAAATTTTGGTATAAAATTTTTCAGAAATTTTCTTNTTTTGGTATAAAATTTTTCAGTTACTCGCTTCCTTCACATTAACGTTACTACAACAGAACGTAGTTCTGCTGTAAGTTCAACAGCGTTACTAATTTGTACTAGTCTTTCCGATATTTTAATTTTCCTATCGTAGCAAAAATTGTCAATTTTTGTCTTTAAATCTGACAGGAAAAATTTGACGCTACTTACAACTTTGTAAACATCCTCTTTATCAGCATATTTCCGTTTACGTTTTGGAGTTAGAGAGGACATTAGGTAATAGTTATATTTAATTCCAAAAATTATATGAGAAAATATTTAAAGTTAAAACAAGTTGTTGGACAGATTTATATTTAAATCCATAATTTACGTAAGGATATTACTGCTGTTTCAGATTGTAAAAAATTCATACGGCACAATACCCTGAATTTCTCCCTTTCTCATCAACAACCACTAATTTGAAATTNACATCCTCTTTATCAGCATATTTCCGTTTACGTTTTGGAGTTAGAGAGGACATTAGGTAATAGTTATATTTAATTACAAAAATTATATGAGAAAATATTTAAAGTTAAAACAAGTTGTTGGACAGATTTATATTTAAATCCAGAATTTATGTAAGGATATTACTGCTGTTTCAGATTGTAAAAAATTCATACGGCACAATACCCTTAATTTCTCCCTTTCTCATCAACAACCACTAATTTGAAATTACTTATAATTTTTGGTCCGAGAATAAGTTCACAGACTCATCATTTGAGTAATTATTGATAGGGACAACGCCCATATGCAGTTCTGCAAAGAAAAAGGGACTGTATGAGGGCATTTTCCCAATCAGTCAGCAGCGTCATGGTCATCCGTTGGCCAAGACGTGTTTTCTATTTCTCAGTTGTCTGAGAGTTGTTTTAAAATAAAGTGTCTTTCTGTTAGTAAGTCAGTTCGTCAGTCAACGCCATCATTTATTGTCTTGTCTCATTTGGTCGTCAGTCGTGTTATTTGAAATCGGTAGCGTTAACGATCCATCCGTCCGTTCGTCAAGTCTAATTAAAGGGATTTGGTGCATTTTGATTTGAATGGACTTAGGATTCAGTGGCGCAGCGTTTTCTTTCTGTCAGGAGACATGAGAGACAGAGCAAACTGTCACAATAGAATATCCTCTGGAGGTCAAATCAAAACATTGTTGAGGATTGTTTTTGCTATTTCCATTAAAAAATTTAACCAAATCTGACGGACCATTCGCTCCTTGGCAGCACAGAGTGTGATAGTCTTTGAGATTATTACCGTGGAGATGCGAGTAGGCGTTATTTAACCACCCACAATTCTGTAAATTTTTTCAAAGTTCCTAAAGAAGGTAGAGTCTTTAGCTTTATTTTAGAGTTTCAATTTGTAAATTAATCAAATCCGAACCTCGGAGACCATTTTATTCATAAAATTTAAATAAACTAAAAGACATGGTCTTTCACGAAATTTGAATAAATTTTATTATTGGAATCATTTGAATGACTCTTCAGGGCAGATGTAAACTAATTAAATTTGAATCTGGATACACAGTGTGTTGCATAAAATTTATCGAACTATATTTTTTGGATGATTTAGCCCAAGTTTGATGTTTGAAATAATTCTTTCACAAGAAGTGGCANCCTAAAGAAGGTAGAGTCTTTAGCTTTATTTTAGAGTTTCAATTTGTAAATTAATCAAATCCGAACCTCGGAGATCATTTTATTCATAAAATTTAAATAAACTAAAAGACATGGTCTTTCACGAAATTTCAATAAATTTTATTATTGGAATCATTTGAATGACTCTTCAGGGCAGATGTAAACTAATTAAATTTGAATCTGGATACACAGTGTGTTGCATAAAACTTATCGAACTATATTTTTTGGATGATTTAGCCCAAGTTTGATGTTTGAAATAATTCTTTCACAAGAAGTGGCAATTCCAATTAGAAATGCAATTCAAAAAACAGAAACAAAAAATTCCATAAGATTCTCGACTAAAGAGTGAAAAGCAAGCAGAGAAATAGGTTGCAAAATTATATCGAACTTAATTTTTCAATGAGTTTCTGCAACAAACTTAAGGAAACTTTTTCTGAATATAATTCTATTTGACTTTCTTAGATATTGTAATCAAATTTTGATAAAAAAATTAACCAGAAAATACTCAATTTCATATTTTGGAAATAAAACGTCAAGTAAAAGAAGTGACCGATTACGAAAATGAAAACGCAACATTTTGTTGAAGTAGAATCGTCAATTCTACTATCATGCAAAGGTAATCGGTGGCTCTGAGTTCTCCGTTAGATATTTAGTAAAGTAGTTGCCAAATATGTACAAAAACATAAAGCGAAAGAGGAAACTGGAACTTTCTCCACGAGTGAAAATGTCAATTCTTCGAGATAATAGCACTGTTACCATGTCTATTGGTCCAATTTGTTACAAATTGACATCTGATTATCATCATCTATTGTTTGGAGATGTCTGAAAGCGATTTCAGAAATTCTATTTGTAAAAATGGAGGAGAAAAGTATCATTGAAACTAGAGAGTATAATTACGCGTTTGAGCCGGAGGAAACCAATCACAGTTTGGAGCTATGAGTGGAAGACAGTATTCTGCAGTGACTAGAAAAACCTGAATCTTGATCATCCTTATGGTTTCCAGTATTATTGGGATGATTTTTAGAATTTGGAGTTCAAGTTTATCCAACGGCACAGCAAAGGAGAAAGTAATCACTAAATGCTCGATTTCAATGAGAATATTCTGATCAGTGTTCTGATACAAAATTTTGAAAATTACTTTGACGCATCTCCAAACAATATTGTAGAACGAAATAGCCGTGAGCCGCACGCGGGTCCACCGCGGAATTTCAATACCACGTGACTAGACAAATGCACTTCCCTCCCCAGGTTTATAATTTTGCAGCGGGGAAAATATTATAGTTCTTATTTATTAATTATTATCAATTAGTTNTCCCTCCCCAGGTTTATAATTTTGCAGCGGGGAAAATATTATAGTTCTTATTTATTAATTATTATCAATTAGTTAGTTACAATGTCACCTCATTCATCAAGCGACATAGTTTTGAACGTCAAGAAGTATTTGGTTTCTTTGAATGNGTTAGTTACAATGTCACCTCATTCATCAAGCGACATAGTTTTGAACGTCAAGAAGTATTTGGTTTCTTTGAATGACAAGTTACACCATCATCTAGGCGGTGTTACTCTTGCAAATACAGCTTTAATTATAGAAACAGGGCTCGATTTCAAGAAACATTGGAAAGGAAGGATATTACAAGATGTCAACGGATGGACTGGAGGGTTCATGGTGAAAGGAAAGGTAAGGTCGCATAATCATTAACCATATCGATAGTGAGGAGGGATTTCATTTGTAAAAAAGGTTTGTACATATTAGTTGAAAATAGGAAAATGTAAATATTACCGAAAATGATTTTTTTTTGGTAATCATCAAAAAATCGGATTATGATAAAAACACCGACGTTATTGATTTATTTTGAAAAACCAAAAAATTTACGAACCCTTCTTAAGACCAGACTTGAACTTTGTTCCAGATTGTACAAACTACAAACTACAAAGAGGAAAAAGTTCCTGTTTCCTCTTTCGATTCATATTTTTGCACATATTTGGCAATTTTGTTACTAATTATCTAACGCAGGACTCACAGCTAACGATTACCTTTACATTATAGTAGAATCGACGATTCTAATTCAACAAAATGTTGAGTTTTTTATTTGATCGGTCACTTCTTTTACTTGACGTTTTATCTCCAAAATATAAAATTGAGTATTTATCTGAAAAAGTCGTTGCAAAAACTCATTGAAAAGTGAAGTTCGATATAATTTTGCTTTCTCTGCTTCCGTTTCACCTTTTACTCAATTTCTTGAGAATCTTATGGAATTTTTTATTTCTGTTTATTGCACTGTATTTCTAATTGGAATCTAATTCTTGAAAAAGAATTATTATTTCAAACGTCAACCTTTGGCTAAATCATCCAAAAAATGGAATTCAATAATTTTGATGCAACACACTGTAGAAATTTGGTTATAATGAACCAAGAAATGGAAATGATTGCGATTGAGGCTGAGACAGAAAACATAAATGTAAACTTTAGCTATATAGCCAAAATTTTCTAGTGTGAAGGAAATTATTTTTATCATTGGAAGTTCTTTAGAATAATTGACTAAATCCTTTGCTTATTTAAATTTATTAGAAACAACAAATTGACAATGTTGATGCAAGACAGTATAGGAGGAAATGCAAAAACTATAATGTTTGTCAATATTTCATCGTCTGGTTACAATGTTGATGAAACAATTGTATCTTTGACCTATGCCTCACGAGTCAAACAAGTAACGAATGGAGCTACTCGAAATACAGAATCAAAGGAAGTTGCTCGTCTGAGGAACGTAAGCTTAATACTATTCGATCTTACGAGTGTTTTTTTTAAATACACTAAAAACACAGTGAATTTTTTTCAAACATCCATTTTTTTATTTTGTTATTTTCTAAAACAAACAATTCTAGGAGTAAGTGTAGTGAAATTCGGCCATAAAAATTATTTGCAACGGATCTATTAGATACGTCTCATAAGATGAACAATTAAGTACCAATGAATGTTTTCCTGAATTTGGTTGTTAAATTAAAAAAGTGTTATTTGATAAACTTTGTGAGGTATGAAATGAACTTTTTGATTGGCTTGTTCACTTTTTTCCTCAAAAGTCAAGCAAATGGGAGAGAAAATATTTAAATGTATAAACAGCAGAAGACAATGACCGATTATCACTGTTGGAATTGATTGTTTCCAAAAAATAGCACAAACAATTGAATCGCCATGGCTTCAACTTTTTGTTTATGGAAGGTTTGAAAAAAATTCACTGTATAAGTTCCAATAACAACCGGCGTGTTGTCTTTCTCCGCGTTCTCCAAAAGTGGTAAAGGTGAGCCAAATTTTCGAGAAACTTTGGATCGAAAATCGCGAGTGAGTGAAGTTTCCCCACAACAACACCAAGTTGTATGCTGTTCCTAAAGGATTTCGTCTTGAAAGAAAACTTCACACCCTCCAACTATTGATTTTTGCTCCAAAGCTTCGTGAAGATTTGGCTCAACTTTATCACTTTCGTACAGGGTGCTTATAGAAACATGAGGCTATAGCAGATGACTCGGAGACTGCTATACTCAAACTTTTGCTTTTCCTATGTGGTAGGTTTGAATGTTAGAGGGAAAAATGTGCGCGAAATTAAAAAAAAAAAAATTCAGCAATATATTCTTACATATAATAAGAAGAAGGAAGCTTTACCCAACTGGTATGGGCAGCGGAAAACATGATAATATTTCAAAATTGAAAGAACACTTGTGTTATTCATAACTCCCTGTTTGGCTTGAGTCTGAGCGACTGACTCTGGGATAAATGACTCTGGCTGTAGGAGTCAGGATTTGACTCTCTAAATTTTATGAGTCGAATCGGAGTCATGAATCTGACTTATTAATTTTTAGGAGTCCACTCTGATTCAGTCAAAACCGTTACTCTGACTATGGGATTCTCATTATACAAACGATAAAATCACATGTTTTGTAAAAGTCGAAATGACCACAGTTTTAACCCCTGGTTTTGTTCTAAAGTGGGGAGTCATTTGGAGTCGACTCCCATGTCATGAATCTTTCCGAAAATACGCAAATGGGCATATCAAACTTGTGTTTCATAGTCTTTCTCACCATCCTTAAGACTAAAAAAACATTTGTTTTATTGTAGATAGTTTTGTNAGTGTTATTTGATAAACTTTGTGAGGTATGAAATGAACTTTTTGATTGGCTTGTTCACTTTTTTCCTCAAAAGTGAGAAAATATTTAAATGTATAAACAGCAGAAGACAATGACCGATTATCACTGTTGGAATTGATTGTTTCCAAAAAATAGCACAAACAATTGAATCGCCATGGCTTCAACTTTTTGTTTATGGAAGGTTTGAAAAAAATTCACTGTATAAGTTCCAATAACAACCGGCGTGTTGTCTCTCCGCGTTCTCCAAAAGTGGTAAAGGTGAGCCAAATTTTCGAGAAACTTTGGATCGAAAATCGCGAGTGAGTGAAGTTTTCCCACAACAACACCAAGTTGTATGCTGTTCCTAAAGGATTTCGTCTTGAAAGAAAACTTCACACCCTCCAACTATTGATTTTTGCTCCAAAGCTTCGCGAAGATTTGGCTCAACTTTATCACTATCGTACAGCGTGCTTATAGAAACATGAGGCTATAGCAGATGACTCAGAGACTGCTATACTCAAACTTTTGCTTTTCCTATGTGGTAGGTTTGAATGTTAGAGGGAAAAATGTGCGCGAAATTAAAAAAAAAAAAATTCATCAATATATTCTTACACATAATAAGAAGGAAGCTTTACCCAACTGGTATGGGCAGCGGAAAACATGATAATATTTCAAAATTGAAAGAACACTTGTGTTATTCATAACTCCCTGTTTGGCTTGAGTCTGAGCGACTGACTCTGGGATAACCCCTGGTTTTGTTCTAAAGTGGGGAGTCATTTGGAGTCGACTCCCATGTCATGAATCTTTCCGAAAATACGCAAATGGGCATATCGAACTTGTGTTTCATAGTCTTTCTCACCATCCTTAAGACTAAAAAAACATTTGTTTTATTGTAGATAGTTTTGTAGTAATTTTCATATTTTTATTACGTGAGACCGGAGCAAGAGTTGACTGACAAAAATCAAGGAATCAGGACACGAGTTTACTACCAAAGTCTTGAGCGATTCAGAGTCATGACTCCCATTCAGTGACTATGACTGGGAGTCATGAACCAAATTAGAAGTCATGGGGTAATAAATAAAGTTAACAATCGTTCATGAAATAGAGGCCTTAACTAACTTGAACAAAGAGAGAGAGAGAGAGAGGTCGGCGGTGTGAGGTCAACTTCAATCATTTAGGGAATGATGCTGTTGCATTTGGCTCTCTGTTGAAATGTTTGTGTATTTCTATATTTTTAATAAAAACAGCTATCCTCACAGTAGTTTTTTTTTTTTAATTTTGACGTTAATTGACAACACAAGAAACTTTACAAAAATTTTGATCTCGATCCACCATCCGAGCCAACAGGTAAAATATATCGATTCCGATGCGATCCAACAGTAAAATAAAATATTTTTTTCACTATTAGATGAGATTGTGGATCAGGTTCGAATCATTTTTTGAAAACATTATTATTCAACTCAATGCACGATCCGATCCAACAGGTACAAAAGCATGACTTATCTCAACTTAATTTGGTTTATTTTGCAATGAATTATAAGTTTTAACTACAGGTTCATTGAATTAAATGAAAAATACAAACAAAAACTCTTCAAATTTGACACAAAATTAATTTTTAAGTTTTATGATGTTATGTTAACCAATATACAGGGTATGGCAGAAGTAAGCAGACAATGGAAGTGCAGGAATGGGATAGGGGATGAGTATAGACGTTTTTTTTCAGTATGTGTTTTTTCAGCTATACTTTCTCCATTGTCTGCTTACTTCAACCATACCCTGTAGAAGTGGTGAGATTTGATATGATACTACGACATAGGGAAAGAGAAAGCATGGGTATGGGTATAGCAGTCAGCTATAGCCTCACGTTTCGGTAAACACCCTATAGAAAGATGATACGAGATTTGTTTGAAGTTTGGACATACCCTGTACAGTAAACCTCGGATAAGCCGACCCCGATTACCACAGACCCTCGGTTACCACGAACCACTTGGTCCGGTCCGCGCCCTGAGATAGGGAATTTGTGTATAAATGGAACAGCTAAGCCGAACCCTCGGCTACCACGAACGCCTTTCCGTGGTCCCAGTCCATAAGGTACATGCTTTTTTACCTCGGTTAACACGAACACCAATTAATTGATCAATTTTTAAAGAATCTTCACCTTTTTTCTTACAAAATATAACGAATAACTTCTTTTGAATGACTTTTCAAACATTGAAATTCGACAGAAAATGAACCAATGATATTTTTTTAGTCATTTTTAGTCTCCACAACAACTTACTATTATAAAATAATGGTAAATAAAAACTACCTCGGCTAAGACGAACAAATTATTCCCCAAGTTGTATGTTCGGCTTACGCTTAAGCCGAACCTCGGTTACGACGAACCATATTTTCCGGTCCCTTGAAGTCCGGCTTATCCGAGGTTTACTGTATATTGTGTCGTCAGTTGCGGTCTTGTGATGAAACTTGGTATAATATTTTATTTTGTAGGTCATTAGTCGTTTGAAACGAGGAGAAAACTGCTCAGTGGATGAAGACATGCTGTGAAAATACTATGGTTCTCTGTTCCTCATCTCACCACAGTTTACTTGAATTATTATGAAGAGACCAGCATGTTCTTTTTTATTCTCAATCAAAAAACTCTTCCGTCTCAGAACAAAAGCTCTTTCTTTGAGAATTGGATCAAATTTTCTCAGATATCCTTCTATCATGCATGTAGAAATTGATGCAATGGTTCTGGCAAAGGAATCCATCATGATTCACCAAAAGACATTTCATGTTCCATTTCCGTTGGAAATAAAATAGATAGAATAACTTTCTCTAAAGGATTGTCACCGAATGAGAAAATTTAAGAAATAAAGTTTCAACTAGAGCATCAAAATTCACTTATTTATCTACAGGATGCCCAGAGATTTTAGAAGCCAGAGAAAGTCGCCACTTTTTTCACCGATTTCTTATGTCGTGGCTTGGTCGCTAGTTTGCCTTATAGTTGTGAAATCTAGCAACCGAGCGAAAGTATGAAATTGGATTGACAACGCAATCATAGTGATGACTCTGATTCTGACACATCAATTCCTCGGAGTCACTTATTTTGGGTGACTTTGATTCAATAGAGAAATGAGAGTCACTGAGGCACCTGACTGTGACTGTGTCTTTCCAAAGTGACTCTCAGTAGTGACTTACTACCAGACCAATTTTTTATTACAGAAGAAATATAATAGTAGATAACACGGGATGATGTTCTAACCATACCATCTTTACCGACCACAGACCTAAGTCTGCGGTGTTGCCACATTCCACAAACTTATCCAAACGTGGGCGGGAGGGCGGTCGGACTCCCCTTTCCCCCAGGACGGTAGGCATTGGAAATCTTAGGTTCACAGGCTGTGACAGGTATATAGACATTTGGACTTGTTTGAACATGGTAGGTTTGCAGGATGTTGCAGCATCGCAGACCTAGCTCGATGGTTGGTGATTTACTTAAGTTCTTAAGTCCGTGGACTGTGGACAATGAGAATACTTAGGTTCATAGGTTATGACAGGTTTAAACATGTTTGAATAAGTTTGCGGGATGTGACAACACTGCAGATTTAGGTCGGTGGTCGGTGGAAAAACTTACGCCTGTTTTATACTTAATGTCATTCATCCTTCATTCGAATGAAATACAGTATGATTGATGAATTTTGCAACAAATTTTGCAAAAATCTTAATTGTCAAGGTAAATTAGATTGCAAAATTCATCAATCATACTGCATTTCATTCGAATGAAGGATGAATGACATTAAGTATAAAACGGGCGTTAGGTACATAAGTTCATGCAATTTAGCAACACTGCAGACTTAGGTCGGTGATCGGCATAAATACTCAGGTCGGTGGTCTGAGGGGATTGTGTGGTTGGAACATCACCCCGTGCTATCTACTGTAATCAGATTACTGATTACATGATTACAGTAAAAAATGAGTAATCAATTATTAATCATGATTATGATTACATTTTGGAGTAATCAATCACAGATTAGTAATCTGTAACCATAATCTGTGCAAATATGATTACAATTGTTGATTACATTGGAATTTTATCTTATACATGGCATCAAATTCTAATATCGAATTTATTCAAATATTATTTTACTGTTGATTTAAAAACACCCAAGAATGAAGGAGAATTTCATAAACTTTTTTCATAATCTTTAACCGAGAAGATTTTAGGCAACTTAGGCTTAGGTGCACCATGGACGATTAGTTAAATGCCAACTAGTTCCAACTTCCAACTTAATTATCTCGATGACCGCTCGATCTAGCGGCTTAGTAGTGATTACAAGTGTCAAGTAGCCTTCCGCCAACTAATCTGTGGTTAAAGTTAATTCCTCAATTTTCTCCGATTAACCTGCCATGGTACACCTAGCCATTAACGTCATAGTAACACTCAATTTAAGCTTTGAATACGTTGAAATAAAGTTTAACTGTTAATTTTAGTACAGTGCACGACGGTTATAAGAGCTACCCTCCGTCGCCTGGAAATACTGCTTTTATAACCGTTTGTTCTTACAACGCTTATAAGAGCAGGATGTTCTTATAAAAAGTATATGGCAAAAAGAATTTTTTTTTCAAAATTTATAAAAAGAGAATCTATACTATAGTAAAGATTTTAAATAAAGTTATCGACTGTAATTATCGTCGACAATTTCGTCAAAAATTGCAATTATTTAATTCCTATTTAAAGTTTTGTAAAGATTTTACAAGAACGACATTTCAACTGAAATGATTTCAAGTGGTAATTTTATAAATTGAAGATGTAAAAAGATTATTTTTGTTTGAGATTTCACTTTTGCTCTTATATCCAACTCCCGCTTCAAAAATTACCCAGCAAAAGGTAGTTCTTATAACCGTTTTGTTCTTATATACGTTATTCTTATAACGCGTTAATGTCCCATGCTAAATGCATTAGAGCAAACCAAACCCGCAAAACTCTGCTCTTATAACCCAAATGTTCTTATAAAGGATGCTCTTATAAACGTCGTGCACTGTATATAAGGAAAGAAAAGAATTTTTCTTAAAATTTCTTTGAATCTGAGTCACTAAGTCATGACTCTGAGTCACCTGACTCGGACTTAAACTTCAAGAGTGATTCGAGTCACTGAGTCATTTAAAATTTATATCTCTGGCTCCGAAGATAATGGGAGTCATTCGGAACCCTACTTAGTAGAAACATAAATAAGTAATAACAATTTAATTTGATTCTAACTTACGTCTGTCCAATGATCAACTTCGTAATCTTCCCGTAATTTCTTCAATTAGCTGATTTGCTCGCCTGAGTACAATTTCCTGTCGTGTAAGCTTGGAAAGCGAAAAAAGTCGGTTTCTAAATTCTTTGGGCACCCTGTATAGAAACAATAGGGTAACAACTGTTAGTATTTTATCCGGACGATATACAGTGCGTTCAAATAAGAAGGCGAAATTTTTGAAAAATGATTTTGCGAAAAATAAAAAATTGAGTATCATTATGAACTGCTCAAGTTCCTGAAAATCGTTTCTACCAAAGTTTTGTTAACTCTTCTTAACTTAAAACGTGTCGCAAGACTCTAATTTGTGGGATTTTTAAAAACGCTAGTGTCGAATTTTCGCCTTCTTATTCGAACACCTTGTACATTCGTATGGCTGCGGGCCAAACTAGACGGTCTTCAATGTCTAGACAAAATTTTTTTCTAATCTCTAAATCTGTTACAATAACCGGAAAATGAGCAATTATATCAAATGTGCCTAGTATCATTCTTTCTTCTGGTCGAAGCATTAATTTCCCTACGACATTCAAAATTTTATGTTAATCTGGTCTTACGAATTTGAATTTTCGAAATTTTTTGGAGCATGAATTATAGAAACTTGGGTAAATTAAATTAGCCCTTTTTAATTCAAAGAAAGTGAAAAATAAAATTGTATTATATTATTTTAAGTCATTTTAAGCCCATATTTTTAAATAAAAAATTATCGCCCTCTTGATGCAATTTTTAAGTTGTCGAACGATAGATTATCCGGTCAATTTCATACGGCTGGTCCAACCCGGGGTTACCCCAGTCGCTACGAACTGGAGGAAGTATTAAACAAAACAAATTCAAAAACAAAGAATGCTTTCCTCTGCTTTATTTTTTCACAAAACATTTTTCCAACTAGTAGCTACCTTTTGGAAACTCGAAACTGTTCAACATAAGACTTTTTTATTTATGGATGTCAAAGTTTGGCTAACAATGCGCAATAGTCAGCGTTTACTTGTTGCATTTAGAAGTCTAGTTTTATGTGTATCAACCTATGTAAATAGTCCATTGATTCTCTTCCAAACTAATGGCTACTGCTTGTAACGTATTGTCAACTCCATTTACAGTCAAAATAAAAACGGGTTTCCTTTTAAAAGTATCCTTCAGTGTGTAATGGGAAAACTTATTGACAGGTGAGACAAAATTAAAATGTAAATGTGCAAATCGGCAAAAAAAATTAGAATTTACATTAATTACGTCGACTCTTTGATGTTCACAACGATGAAGTGAAGGTTTACCTGCAATAACTATTCGGTTTAGTTATTAATGATGTAAATATTTTAGTGAGTTTTCAACCTTAAAGAAACACGGGGTAATTTAATCAAAGTGAGGCGGTAATTATTAACGGGAACAAAAAAAAACTTTAACAATGGAATAAGGAGATCTCTCTACCGTCTAGACTCGAGACATAACCTAATTTGTCTCCAAGATAAAACTTTTTTCATTGAAGGAAATTAATTTAACTTTTATACACCTTTGCAACTTTATCAATATATTGTACAGAACAGTACAGTACATGGTACAAGCGAAGAGGTCGATTTTGAGGGCCCTGACTAAAAAGTTGACAAAATACTGAGCGAGGATACTTGACCGAGTTTTCCGATAACTCGATCAGCTATTCTTGGTCAGCATTTTGTCAATTTTTTAGTCAGGCCCTCAAAATCGGCCTTTCGCTCGTACCATGTACTACTGTACATTATTGTTAAGGTTACTTCTTCAAAATTGGTCTATGTCAGAGGTTGAAGTCGAATGTCAGTCAGGATTTAAATCTTATTTAAATCCAGGAATCAATGATTAATTAAAAATAATAAATGATTAATTAAATTCTTAATTAAAAAAAAATCAATGATTTTTTTGATTTTGATTTTTACACATTAAAACAAACTTCAATTGAAATTTCAGCACTAACATTGCATCCAAATTCAGATTCCTAGCTTCAGTCCGTTTTAGGTGAAATAAAGTACTTTAACAGTTCTAAATTCTGAATTTCAAGATATTGTGACGGTTTGCTCTGCCTGTCCTGTCTCCTGACAGGACTGACACGGACAGACAGAGAGTAACACCAAGACCCACCAAATCCCAAATCCCCAAGTTACAGACCTGACAGGCGGATGTGTGGATCCTGGACATGACCTTATGACCAATGGCACGACCGATGAGCAATGACACTACCTCTGACCCACAAGTCAAAACAGGACACTAAAATAGACTGACTGACTCACAAATAAATGATAAAGACATATTTTATTAAAATAAAAACTCTGAATACTGAGAGAACAAAACACGTCTTGGCCAACTAATGGCCAGGACGCGACTGACTGGAAAACTGTCATCGTGCAGTTCCTCCCCTTTGGAGACTTATGGGGGCGTTTTTCCAATAAAACATAAACAAATTATGAGTCAGTGAACTTATCACAGACTCCATACAAAAATGAACAAAAATTATTTTTTCAGGTCTAGGTTCAATGAAATAGTTATATTTAAAAAACAAGTAATATTTTGACAAAGAATATATAGTGCTTTCTTTTAAAGTATATTTTAAAGAACATTATCATCAAAAAGTGCCTAAATAGGTTACAGTACAAGAATTGAACTTCAAATATATATTGTGACTGTTTAGCTTACCTTAGCCGCTAAACCGTTCACCAATCATCAGTCCTTTCAAAAACTTTACTTATTTAAAGTAAAACAATAAAAAGAAAACCAAACTCAAACAAACTTTAACTTAAAAACTCTAAGTTAAAGTTTTAATAAAAACAAAACTTTACTTTGAATCTAAGCCTTTACGGCTCCAATCCAAACTCTCACCTGTTGGCCGGCTACTGACCAACAGAACAAAGCCTACCTCTAACCGACAATCCAAAACGTCTACAAAAAAAACTCTACTCAAACCAAATTGCTTTGTGCAATAAATTTAGTCTAACTTTACTTAAACAAAACAACGTTGTTAAAAAATCCTCCGGCCCATGACTAACTTGGACTTCCGCCTCATAATTGAGAGGAATAACGGACGATTGATGACTGATACCCAAACACATAGAGACACCCATATTTATACTAGGAATCATACATAAGTGCGAACCACAAAGTAACCATTACTAAGATAAAGAGAATAATAATAGAAATTTCTGTTTCATAATAACTAATTGTGAATAAAATCTTAACTATAAAATAAAAATAACAAATAAACTAGAAACATGTGCAATTTCTTATACACGAAGGCGCATAAACATGGGTACACGGAGAAAATTTCAACTCAAAAAAGCGTGTAGAAAATTTTTTAGGAATGCGATCTCCCATCTGATTCTCATTACCACCATGTACCCATGTTTATGCGCCTCAGTGAAGACTATTTTTGCATTCGTCACAATGCTGATGGAGAATACGGTACTTTCTCCAAACGAAATTAAGTGATAGTTTTCCTGTAAAAAATTACAAAAAATAAATAAAGAATTAAATACTAAAGTGAGAAAGATTATGTCGGATACATTACCCATTATGTTAACACATTTACCCATCCATTAGCCATGGGCATTGACGAAAAAAGGCGATTTCAACAATAATAATTTTAATTATTTACAAAACTTGTTCAGACTATTGAACTGAGTGTCTTCCCCTATATGTTTTTTGTCGGTAATAACACCCTTTAAGGTCAAAGGTCAAACTCCGGATCTCTCGTAAGCGACAAAATAACTGGATATTTCCTTATGGAGTAACAATTTGCAAATTTGGGAAATTTTTTTACTTAAGACTAAGATTAAGTCTAATTTACTATTTTCAACTAAGACTAAGTCTAATTTATAGTGAAATGTGCAACAAATCCTTAACCAAAATCCTCAATTGCAACAAAATGTAAGACGAGAATTTTATGATCGGCTGAATTATTGTCTTGGAATGGATGAAGGACAGTTTGAGAAAATGATCCATTAACCTAAGGATTTGTTGCTTTCACTATAAATTAAACTCAGTCTTAGTTAAAAATAGTAAATTAGACTTAATCTTAGTCTTAAGAAAAAATTTTCCCCCGTATTTAATTTACAAATTTTTACTTTATGAGTAAACGTAATGTCCAACGCTGATGGGAGACCCGACCCGACGGCTAAACATGGGGGTAATGTCTCTAACTTAATCTTTCTCTCTGTATATTACTTAATGCTATTTTTGTTATACATCAATTAATTTGTTATACTTGAAATTAATTTATCCTGTAGGAAGATATGCCCTTGATGCTGAAGATACCCCAATGGTCTTTGCTGGAAAAAGCGTGTGGATGAATTAATTTCTGGCAAATGAACCCATAAACTAAATTATCTTTGGTGAAAATGTTTGCGGTTTCAGAAAGATCGTGTAAAAGTAGAACACCAAAGTAAAAAATTAAGGCTCTTCGATCTCTACATACACTAGAATCAAAAAATACGTATACATTATGAAGAAAGTCTTAACTGCAAAAGCCAAGTACAATGGAGCGCTTATGTTTCTATACATTAGGGAAGTCTTTATATCCCAAAATGTTTAACTTTGTATAAACATTGTGTAAGTTCGTTAGACTCTGCACTGCATCATACAAATTAGACAATATTCCGACAAAATAATGTATAAAATAGATTATACTAAAGAATTCAAATATTTGCTTAATTTCAATTAAACACTTTTAGAATTGAGAAGAGAAAGCTTTGTTCACATAAATTTAATACTTTATTAGGTTTTCGAGACTGAAAAAACAATGTTAGTTGTGCATCGCAAAGCATAAACATAGTTTACATTTGGAAATAAAACAGCTTATCCACTTTTCGATTTATTGAAAATTAATTTTTTTTTAATAATAAATAAATAAATTAACATGCTTATTATGTCAAAATAGACGAAAATATTTCTTACTGTGTAATTGTAATTATTTGATGTAAGTTCAAATAGCTTCAATTACCTAAGATTGCTTTTCCTAAATTACATTACAATTACAGCGTTTCAAATGTAATTCAATTACCATTACTATTACGTAATGTGTAATTGTAATTGATATAATTAATTAAAAATAATTGTAATTGATCCAATTTCTTGACGTATTTTATTTTTTTAGGAAATATTTTTTTACTGAAAATAGGGTCAGTCTAGTGAAATACTCAAATTTTCAGTGTTTTGGATTTTACAGAAATAGCTGAAAAATATTTAACAACACTAGGATGAATGAGTAAAAAACTTATTTAAAAATTAATTGTAGCACTTTCGATGTGCAACTGTCTGGTTAGAATGTGAGTGAAGAGAATGAGATAATGAGTTTGACTCTCTCAACTTTTTCTGCATGGGTTTTTAGTTAAAGACTTTCTCCATGTATAAAACCTTTGCGCTCCACTATACAGGGTGTTTAATCTTTTTTTGCACCCTCTTTCTTCAATTTCATCGTAGCTCCTCCCACCCCATGCTGCTCCCAGCAAAAGAGTCTGAAAAAATGACGTCATGCTTTCTAGGGTGCAAAAAAATGTTAAATACCCTGTATATAAAATTAGAGGGTTGGAACACCCTATCACATTCTATTGTTGTAACCCACATCAAACTCACTTCTTCCTTGTTACTTATTTCTGAACTCCAATAGAACAAAAATTATGATTTTTTGAAAATTGAAATTCTTGGATGTTATTTTGAGACAATGTACTAAGAGAGGAGTATTTGAGCATCCAAAAATTTCACTTTTCAAAGAATCATCATAACTCATTTACTAATGATTGTAGAGACATGATTTTTTCAACTTCGTATCTTACTTTTCAATAGTCTTTCTGAAATTGTAAAGTGTTTCCTCTGAAAAAAAATTTAACTAACAACTTTCACTGCAAAGAAACAATACATTTTCGTCCAACTTTTATTTTCTTACATACACTGTGCCAAACAAATATTTGAAAATTTAAGTAGATAAGGATGATCCTTTTCTGCTTCAAGGTCAGAGCTTCCACTTTGTTACATGGAGTTTTAAGTTTAGAACAATAGAGTTAGAGTTTACGTTTGCCAAACTTTTCTGGACCCACTGTACAGCTTGTTTCACAGTAACGTGTTTTTACTTTATTTTTCCTTTTACTTCCCATTTCCCATGCTCTTAACATGTAGAAATAAACCATAGCAACGGAGAACTATACTAAACAATAGCGTAGAGTTAATACGCTTGATATCTGAGGTACAACGGGGCATAACTGAGATAATCGGCGGTTACACCTGAAGCATCAATTTTTGTTAACTGAGATAACAACCATTAGTTTCATACGTATCATCGCTATTACTTTTATATCGGCATTTTATAGCTTAGGTAGCAACCATTTGTAGCTGAAATATATAAATTAAAAAATATATGTGTAGTAAATACAACAAAGGATTCAAAATTTTACCTCAAATTAGCAATCTAGAGATGCCTAGATCTGAATAGAAATATGTAGCTTCTGGGATGCTAGTAAGAAATAAAATTGTGCAAAATAATTATCCAGGTTTCATCTGAATAGCAGCAATTTTACAATGAGACCCCAGAATTTGACCTCAAATAAGCAACATTACAGGCAAAAATGTTTAATGTAATCACAATCTATTACTAGCCCTAATATAACGGTCTACACGAAAGGGAAAGTGATTTTGCTGTAAAATCGCAAAATGAAATGGTTGACCTTGAGTGGAAAAAGTCTTAATTTAATCTTGACGTGATCAGATGAGAAAAATTATTAAAATTTAAGAATTGGATATTAAACGGCATTAAGAATTTTGTAGATTACACCAAAACAGGAAATAGAAATTCGGGCATTATTAAAAATATGTATAAAAAACTAAAGTTGACTAATTTAGATGGAAAAAATTACGATTTGGTATAAAATTATATCAGCAATTTTGTTGATCTTGCCAAATTAGGAAATGCCCGCATCCGGGCATTATGACAAATATGTTACAAAAAATTAATTTGACCAAATTGGATGGGGAAAATTACGATTAGGTGTAAAGTAACATCAGGAATTTTGTTGATTTTGCCATATTAGGAAATACCCGTATCCGGGCAATATGAAAAGTATGTATAAAAATGAAAGTTGACCAATTTGGATGGAAAAACTTCGATTATGGGTAAAATTACATCACGGATTTTGTTTTGTTCCTAATGAGGCAAAATCTACAAAATTTCTAATGTCATTTCATATCCAATAATTACATTAACATAATTTTTTCTATCCGACCATGTCAAGATTAAGTTAAGTATTTTTCCACTCAAGGTCAAACATTTCACTGCGAAATCACTTCCCCTTTAGTTTTATTTTGCAGACCGTTATATTAGGGCTAGTAATAGATCGTGAATGTAATATAAAGAATTTAAGAGCCAAATAAAGACATGTTGGAAATGTCGAGAGAGATATAAGGTTATACAAGAAGCAACAAACAGATAGTGTCTAAAAACAACAGCGGAACATCTTATATAGAACCGGTTTGCACCAAAAAAAGCGGTTTCTAATTGCAGCACCAATAAATTTTTTAGGCAATCTTGCGTTCTTTTGCTGCAGCATTTGACTATGTTAAAATCAAATAGTTTAATGTGGAACAGGTTATACTGCACTCACTTGTCGAAAGTTTATATCTATCTTTTAAACAAAATTATCATAGCCTTTATTTTTAAGCAGATTCTACCTCTGCATTTACTAATTGGAAACCAGTGTTCCGCAAAGCTCAGAAAATTAAGTGAGCCTGAGCAGCGGTCCGGGGAGCAACTTATTTTCAACTGAGCTGAGCCTAAATCTTATTAAGGCTCTTTATTTTGTACTGAACCGACTCTATTCCAAGGCTGTTTATTTAGGCAGAAAAGAGTTTGAAAGAAAATAAGACAAGCAGGCGGAGGAATACAAAGTAGTTCTCATTGGGAGAGAGGAGATAATTTGAGAGTGTGTAGAGATTTTCTCTCAAAGGTCAAAGGTCAAGTATGCACAAAGGCAAACCATTTCCATGCAAGATAATGGAGGCTGCCTTAAATACCACAGAGGTTTACCAACGAAATATATTTAAGACGACTAGGCTACCATACGTTTTAGGCTTAAATCCAATTGGAAATCTTGCGGGAACTATATCTCGTGCAGCTTATGTTGGTAGCAAACAATATGAAGCTATTAAAGAGCTCAAAACCTTGGTGAAAGTTGAATTGGAGAAAGTTATCTCAGAAATTGCCACTTTCACAATATTGTGGCAAGTAGTAAAATCCGGTGATTCCGGGAGATCCGTGTTAGCGGTCTAATAACTAAGTTTTGAAGGGAAGCGGGTTTTCCTGTGCCCATTCATTGATTCTAAAATTAATGAATGGAAATAGGCGAATCCGAAGAATAAAGGAAATGTGAACTCCTTCTTTAGTGGTTAGGAAAAGATAAATATGGGTGCTTTGTGGACGGAGAAAGGGAGAGAAGGGGAGGAAGAGCAGGAGAGAAGGGAGTCCTCTGCGAGACAGGTGGAGGCAAGAAATAGTGTATTAAGAGTTTTTTTGTTTTTATGGATTAGTTGTAATTTGCCTCCTAAGTGACTGGCTTTTATTGAGTATTGTTTTGCTTAGAAAATTACCGTAAGAATAAATCTATTTAATTAATTAATTGATTTAACATCGAAACAATGATTTATTTGTGAGTTGGCTTTTCTGTGAGCGTCGAAACGACAAGAAAGAGAAAGAGAGAAGACTGTTTATTCCCCATCCCCATCTCGGAACAGTAAGTGATGTGTGTGACAATAGTGATCCAGACCGTGGACTCGGTGAGGCTCCATCCTCACTTAGGGTCGAAGTCCCGCGTGGCAAAACACCATCTCCTTGGGCGAGCGGCGGTATTTCCCTCATCCCCAACACTTACTTCACTCATCCCGGTTCCATCGGTATCACCGGTGTCGTCGGTGGGCCCGCCGGCGTCGGTAGTTGGAAAACGGCGTCGCGGGGCCCCGGTGACCCCGGGGAGTCGATGCCGGGACATACATCGGAACTCCCCATCGGAAACCACCGGAAAAACCTAAGAAGCTAAATCAGGTAACATCCAATAGCTTCTCGAGAGTAGAGTCCTTAGAGTTAGAAGTAGATAGAGTTTTCGGGAGAATCCCCGGTAGGTAGAAACCGGCGGTAGATAGGCCCCGGTAGAGAGGCTCCAGTAGAAGAACTCCGGTAGAAAACCTCCGGCGGTAGAAGCCCCCGGGGGATTGGAAACAATAGGGAGACCTCGAGGATATCCCCCGTACATAGACGGAAGGAACTTAGAAATACCAGTAGGAATTCTCCTGTACTACAGAAACTCTAGTAGGTAAACTTAAGGATAGAAACCCAGTGGACAACCCCAGTAGAAATACTAGAGTCTTCTGCGGTAGTACTAGACTACCGGCAGAATTTTTCCGCGGAACGGAATTACTAGAATCTTCTGCGGTAGTACTAGACTACCGGCAGAATTCTTCCGCGGAACGGAATTACTAGAATCTTCTGCGGTAGTACTAGACTACCGGCAGAATTCTTCCGCGGAACGGAATTACTAGAATCTTCTGCGGTAGTACTAGACTACCGGCAGAATTCTTCCGCGGAACGGGACAGAAGAATCTTCTGCTGTACTGGTAGATACCCAGTGAAACGGAATCCATAGTACCCACACACCGGACTCACTACTCTTTTCCAGAGTACTTGGTGAGTATAACCCTATCCAAATTTCCAGAACAGAACCGGTGGAATCTTCTACGGTAGTATGAGACTACTAGTAGAAATCTTCTGTTAAACTAAATTAGAATCTTAAACCCCTTCATTTAATAATCCCCCATAATTCATCCAAGAAGTAACCATCCGCGCCACAATATGGTGGAAATTTTCTAAACAATTATTGCTAAGGGATACTCAGGTAAGTGTTAAGTACCTTTTCCCGTCGGAATCTACCACTTTATATACAGTTAAGTGTAAGATCTTAGCCGCATGACTTTTTGTTTAAATAATTCTTGTATCAAACCATGGGATACCTGAGCATACTAACAGCAATGATGCTTGAAGTGTCTCGAAAATGTGCTGAAAGTCTCAAATTTTAATTCTTAAAGTGGGCTGAATTAGAGCAAAATAATTAAATTTGGGCTGGAGAAAGCGGGTGCAAATCTTTAGGCGCACGACAGAATTATTGCTTTGCAGTAGAATGAAGTGGTAGACTCCGATGGGAAAAGGTGCCTAACACTTACCTGAGCATCCCTTAGCAATAATTGCTTAGAAAATTTCCACCATATTGTGAAAGTGGCAATTTCCGGGATAACTTTCTCCAATTCAACTTTCACCAAGGTTTTGAGTTCCTTAATATTTTCATTTTGTTTTATACCAATATATTCTGCACGAGATATAGTTCGCGCAAGATTTCCAATTGGATTTAAGCCAAAAATGTAAAATGGCAAAGTCATAGTAATTATATTTCGTTGGTAAATCTCTGTAACACTTAAGGCAGAGTACATTATCTACCACGAAAATGTCTTGACCTTAAGCATACTTGACTAAATACAAGACCAAATGTATGCAAAAATGTTTCTGGTACACGGTAGTGTTCTACCAATTACTGGGGAAAGCTCACTGACTCTCTACATGGCAAGTGAAAGTGCACCTAAGTACCCGGGATGCCCCGCAAAATTGTCTCTCGAAAAATTTTTTTTTCCTACCTCCATAAGTAGTGTGAATGAGCTAAAAATTCATCAATATCATTTAGTTTTATTCCTTGCGCAAACTTAAAATGATTTGCATTGCATCTGCAATACTTATGAAATTAAAAACACACAATTTCCAAGACACATTCAAATGGTGTATTCCTTATGATTTTGCCCACTTTCACTTGGTCTGTAAAGAGCCCGTCAGCTTTCCCCAGTCCTCGGTAGAACCCTAACGTGAACCAGGAACATTTTTGCATACATTTGGTCTTGTATTTAGTCAAGTATGCTTAAGGTCAAGACGTGAATTTTTCGTGGTAGATAATGTACTCTGCCTTAAGTGTTACAGAGATTTACCAACGAAATATAATTACTATGACTTTGCCATTTTACATTTTTGGCTTAAATCCAATTGGAAATCTTGCGCGAACTATATCTCGTGCAGAATATATTGGTAGAAAACAAAATGAAAATATTAAGGAACTCAAAACCTTGGTGAAAGTTGAATTGGAGAAAGTTATCCTAGAAATTGCCACTTTCACAATATGGTGGAAATTTTATAAGCAATTATTGCTAAGGGATGCTCAGGTAAGTGTTAGGCACCTTTTCCCATCGGAGTCTACCACTTCATTCTACTGCAAAGCAATAATTCTGTCGTGCGCCTAAAGATTTGCACCCGCTTTCTCCAGCCCAAATTTAATTATTTTGCTCTAATTCCGCCCACTTTAAGAATTAAATTTTTAAACTTTCAGCACATTTGCGAGACACTTCAAGCATCATTGCTGTTAGTATACTCAGGTATCCCATGGTTTGATTCAAGAATTATTTAAACAAGAAGTCATGCGCCTAAGATTTTGCACTTAACTGTATTACCATTTTAATAAATCTGTCGTGCGCCTAAAGATATGCACCCGCTTTCTCCACCCAAAATTTAATTTTTTTGTTCTAATTCCTCCAACTTTAAGAATTAAAATTTGAAACTTTCGGCACATTTGTGAGACACTTCAAGCATCATTGCTGTTAGTATACTCAAATGTGGCACGCTTTGACTCAACAATTATTTGAAAAAGAAATCATGCGCCTAAGACCTTGCACTCAACTGTACAATGAATGACAAAAGTACAGTGCTGGACACATTTGTAGAAGTGGGAAAAAATATTTTTGGCCCAGACTAGAGAAACTCCTCGCCTAAATTTATATTCAGTTTTTTCTTCGCTAACAAATCTTATTTGATCGAAATGAAATTTTCATGTGAAAGATCATGCAAAAGTAGACAAAAGTAGTTTCTTGCTCGTTCATGAATGTGTCCAGCACAATACTAACAAGGAAGTCGAATATGGGTCAAATGAGTTGAGACTCCTTGACATGTTACATGATACATTTGTCGTCTTGCAATTAATTACTTCCGATTCCGTTCATCTCTAACCCTTCAAGCCACGTCAAATTTAGTTTCCATCGAAAAAAAAAATTTTTTTTTGTGGTCTTGTTTATAAAATATGCACGACTCGAGTAAAAAGCATGTCTTTTTTAATGACAATTATTAGGTAACTGGAGGATTTTCTCCCCTGTGTAAAGTTATTTTTAATATTTATTGTTTCACATTTTGCAGGGATCAAAAAATAACGCCAATTTCTACTTGAACTTTCCCCAATTTTAAACGTCAAGTACCCAATCATAGAGTTATTAATAAGACAAAACAACATTAATAGGGTTTCCAAAT
This sequence comes from Holacanthella duospinosa, assembly GCA_002738285.1. Classification (NCBI taxonomy): domain Eukaryota; kingdom Metazoa; phylum Arthropoda; class Collembola; order Poduromorpha; family Neanuridae; genus Holacanthella; species Holacanthella duospinosa. Next base: position 802,219 of record NIPM01000049.1, on the reverse strand, counting down.
TAAATTCTTTTGAATCTCTTTACAAAGAGTAGAGTGAGTTAGAAATTAGAAAAGTAGAGAATATGTACGAGTTTTAGACGGCCAGAGATTCTATGTCAAAGAGGATTAATTGCGTGATACAGTGGAGTATGATGATAGTGAAGATGGATAGAATGACAACGTTATATCGTTAGTTTCTCTACAACATAAAGATCACTCCAAAATGATTGAAGAACTCTTATCATGAGTACATTAGTGCATAGAAAATAAATATGTACTTAAATCTGATTTCTTTGAAACACATTTCCAAATGCTGAAAGCTGGAGAGGTGAATCAGCAGTAAGTTGTAGCAGCCCCAGTCCGTCTCATAACTTGACTTCTGGATACGAATTTATTGTGTTGATTTATGTTCACCCGTCCACTCTTCAATTGATTCGGTGGAAGTACTGATAAATGCTGGGAATTGTACCGGAACTGACTATGATTTCCAACGTTGGATTTCTGATGGAGTGGTGCTCTGATCCCAGTTTGTGTTCCACCTACATGATCAATCATTTGAGTTGTTTTAAATTATCTACACAATCTAGTGGATGTGAATGCTATAAATCATAAACAGCATACCTCATAATCATAAATCATATGTTAAGTACAGAAAATCGAGATGTGAGAACAAATCATTTAAAAAACACTTGGAGTATATGAACACAAAACTCAATTCATCTTGCCTAACTTCCCAGTATTTGCGATTTTTTGAGGTAAAAACTGTCGTATTAAGTTTAATTTACTTATGATACTCTGCCTTATTTTGTCTACAAGACTTAAATTCCCTATTATTACAGTTACCAATAAACATTAGTTCAAACTTTTAAGTCAAAGTGACACAGTGAAGTCACTGTCAATGTCATTCACAGACCATTTCAAATAAAAAAATATCAAGCAAAAGACTTTACCTGAAGAATGTGAACAAGGTGTCTCACGTTCCTCTTGCGGTAGATCTCTGCGTCGGAGTCCAAAATTTCGATTTTCTTCATTCTTCCCACAACATCGACAAAGACAGGCGTAGCAGTAGAGTCTTGATGCTGTTTTACGTATGCAGGCTCTGAAGCGAGAATTCATAGAGTAGTAGACAATTGGATTAATCATGGAAGTGGACATTGCGAGCCAATAGCAGGAGAGATAGAGATTTTGGGCCCAGGCTTCGTAAACAATGGAACCGTCGTAGTATTGATAGATGAAGTAAGCATGGTAAGGGAACCTGTAGGATGGATAATAGCAAGTCAAATATAGGATAATTTATTATAAACAAAATTAATAATCTTTATAAAATATTCACCAGCAAATCCCGAATGTAGTGACGATAACAATGAACATCCGAACTATCTAAAATGATAGATGAATTAGGTATGGGGAGAAAGGAAATCCTTCTATTGTTTGGAAAGAATGAACCCTATCTTCTACCTTTACGGAATCTAATAATTTAATTGAATCTCTTAGAAATTTTTAAGGTGATGACAAGGATTACCTTTCTTTTTGAAGCTAAGGATTCAGACTGTCTCTGTGTGGACTCTCCAATTTGATTTTGTCCCCAGAGCTCTCGGCTCATAGATCCGTAGCAAAGTGCCATTGCTCCAATTGGTAGGATGTAGGTGAGAAATAAAAGGCAAATATTGTACCTGTAGGTAATGAAGCGAGACTATTCCTTCAATACTTCCTACTTTAAATTCCCAGCCTTACCCTAGATCCATGTTTGATTCGGAGGGATTCTTTTGATCTGGCCAGCGGAGTATACATAAAACTTGTGACTTTGATTCTTTGAGTGGAAAGGAAACTGTTTCAGAAAATATCAATGATGGCAAAGCAAGAGTTACACTGCAAAGCCAAATAGCACCAATTGCTTTTCTAGCCAATCCTCGCGTCATCCTTGGTTTGAGAGGTTGAATTATAGCCAGATATCTACCAAATAATAACTCAACTCAGAAATACATGACAATAATAATGAAATTCAAGAAGACCTTTCACCAACTACTTTCACCAAAAGCCGAATTTTAGGAAACTACATCGAAAAGCTTTCAATTCAAGTGATCCTTAGGATATGAGACTTTTCAAACAAAATTGAAAAAAACTAAACCAGCCAAATAAATAAGAACTGAATGTGGGAAATAGATATACTTCTTGTTCTTATTAAATTTATAGCCACTTATAGCTCAATTTATTTTATGTTTTAGATTCTAATTAAATGATTTACAACAAGAGTTGAAAACAGAGTAAATCGAACCTTTAATGATAAAAACTAAATCCTACAAATTTCAATCAACTCATTAATTTTAGTCTTACTTCATTTGCAATCAAAATTTATTTACTAAAGTATTTATAAGAAAAAAGTGAAAACTTGTGGTTACCTGTCGATAGAAATTGCAGTCATAGTGAAGACACAAGAAGCTACTGTCAGGGTAGCTACAAAATTGTTGACCATACAAAGAATTGTGCCAAATATCCATTCTCTAATGAAACAATTACAAAGGAAATCAACTTTTCGTTTTACTTACAATAAAAAAAATCTAATAATATAATTGTTATTCTTTGATAGCTTCAAAATTCAATTTGATATTTTGAAACTGTTTGTAAAGAAAACAAAAAAAAAAAAAAATTTTTTTTAATAAATCTCACTTTTGTATCATATAAACGAAATTCGGTGCTCCGTTGAGAGAGGCCATAGTTAAGTCAGCCAAACTTAAGTTGAATAAAAAATAGTTTGTAACTGATTGCATCCTTCGGTTAGCTAAAAATAAATTTATATTTAGAAATTTTAATGAATGATTAAAAAAAATTTGAAGCATAAACTGTCAAACAAAAAGTCTAGGAGTTGGTTACTACAGTGCGAGAAAATATTTTACTCGAGGTACGGAATAGTTACGTAATTTCTGTGTTTCTTAACCAATCTGTCTGAAAATTTAACTGAATAAGGGTAATTTTACTAGAAATTTCCATGCAAAATTTCAGAATGATTGGTTGAAAAGAAACCGAGTTTTCAAAGAGAAAGTAAAATTGAAAGCGGAGAAAGTTGGAAATTAATTTTCGCAATCTGTGACACATAACTTGTTAAACAGCTGTTACTGGCTTTGCCATTGAATATTTGCATAATTTCAAGTGTATATTATGAACTAGAAGTTGATAATCAGGAAACGGAAGTCAGTGTCGAATTTTGAAAATGGTAAGATTAATGTTTTGACCAAAAATGGGCATTCTAATAAGCAAATAAGGAAGAAAATTGCAAGATTTAAATGGAGTATCCGAAACTATTTAAAAAATTAAAAAATATCGTATCCCAAAGAAGAAACTAGGTGCAAAACCGAAACTTTCTCCAATTGCCCAATTATTAATTTTACGACAAATTAGCAACAAATCAATTATGTTGCACCAACTATAGCACCATTTTAACTCAAACACTACTCTAGACACTCTATGCAACTTTTTAAACTCAGCAGACAGCATTCACTTCAGAAAATATCTACACAAGCCTCCCTGAGAATAACACATTGGGAGATAACCCGACTTTTTAAATTCTGTAAAAATCCTGTCTAAAATGATTCCTGACGAGTCGATTCTCTCACATTAGGCATAGGTCATACATAGATATTTCTATTGAACTGATCGTGTACAATCGATTAGGTACGAATTCTGTCTAAAAGAAACCGCTAGAGAAAATTCAGCAAACTCTATTTATAAAATATTATATTGAGCCAACTTGTCAGAATCAATTCTACTGAAACCGTCAATGATTTTTTATCTAAGAACAAAGTAGACAAATTCAAAGACATTCTCCGCATGTGGCTTTACATTGTTTGTACTTTCTCCAATCGTTATCTTGATAAACAGTACAGTGACCAAACTGTAAAAAAAAATTAACTGGTATTGTTGCTATTGTCATAAGTTTACAACTCTTTCTCTAAGGTTGAACTTGACCAGAAATTATAACTACGGATTCTTCCTTAAATCTTGCTAACTAACTAACTTTCGGGTCTCATTTATCGTCATATTAACGGAATTTTATGACGATTAATGAAAAAATTTCAGAAGAATTTCACGTTTTAGGGACAAAAAAAGTTTTACGAAAGAATTTGAGATAGATTTTTTTTAACTTTATTTCTGAAAATATTTTTCAAATTCTACTAAAAGCAACAGCTAATTTCAAGTTTTGCATAGGTAGTAATTTCTATTACACCGAGTTTAGTTATAATAATCGAACTAATAATATTAACTCTATTCGATTACATGAATCCTATAAAATATTTGATTATTTTTTGAATTTTATAAAAAGAAACTTTTTTTTACATTATTAGCAAGCTTTTTATTTTCAAGATTCTTTATTCTTTTATCAACGTTTTGAGTATTTTTTTTAATCGAAAAGTATTTATAGCCTAAATATTATTTTATTTTTTTTATATCTTTAGCAAGATTTTTGCCTTCTTTGGTAAGAATTTAACAAAGAATTTAGTGTTTATTAGAAAGAAAAATTCATTAGTAAAGCAATATTAGACAACTTGTTCGTAATATACTCAAAGTTTCTGATCGCTTGAGGTATCAATTAAAACCAAATGGACAACGGGGTCAAATCTAATGCAATGTTTTCCGATTCGATAAATACTTTTGAATGAGAAATAACACTCGGTATTTTACAAACTGAACTCAGTCAGAGTTAGTGTGGAGTAAGTGTTAAGGTAAGTGAGTTCTTTCGAGTGGTGGTGGATTCGAACCTGGTAGGTGTTACCGAGTTTAGAAAAGTGATGCGTTTTTTTTCACTTTCCAATTCCCTGCCGAATCTTTTATACAGAAGTTATTCGACAGGCTTGTCTAATCAATTCTACAGACTATAAACCATAATTCTAAACAGAAGTTTATACATAGCTGTGCACAACCTATGTAGAATTTAAAAGCTCGGGAAGGCTCACCTGGAGAAAGTAGAACATTTCTCAATATGATTACATGGAAAATTATTAGCTGGAACGATGAGAAGTATTTGGTAAATGATTGGTTAATTTTTTCATAGCATCATACCTGAGGAAGATACTTCAGGATTCGGGTTGCCTTTAGCTAACATTGAAGTCCCTATTAGCCTTCGAAACTATAAAAAATAATTCAATTAAGCATCAGTGATACTTGCCCTGATGTTTATTTCCTATTTTAAATTCATTGGGTCAAGGGAATGACATTTTTATGCAGGATATCGAAAAATATAACACCTCATGCCCAATGACCTTTCTTCGTGTACATAATATCCCGCCTATCACTATCCCAATGTGTTCGCCGGACTTTAACCTCTTTGGAAATTGATACGGTGTACTCGCCAGGAACGTTTAGGAAGGTGAAGCAGTATGACACATTGGATGACTTTAAGAATGCGGGAATAAATGTCTAGGCTGATACCGAGCACAGAGTTCTATAAAATTTTTCCAACGTAGCTTCAGGGTTGCTTGCACGAGTTGATTTTAGCTAAAGAGGGGTTAAATGAGTATAATAATTAAATTTAGAACTATTTCGTCCCAAAATCTTGTCGGTTTCATCGATAAAATGAAACTCGAGTAAAAATTTTTTCAGCTTTCTCCGCTTTCATTTTTACTTTCTTTTTGAAAACTCGGCTGCCTTTCAACCAATCATTCTGAAATTTTGCATGGAAATTTCTAGTGAGATTACCCTTATTGAATTAAATTTTCATACAGATTGGTTAAGAAACACAGAAATTACGTAACTATTCCGTACCTCGAGTAAAATATTTTCCCGCACTGTAATAATAAGTGATCCTACTGAAATTAATAACTATGTAGAACCAAAAATGAAAAAAACTCTGAAAACTTTCACCAACTCGTTTCTCGCCAAAATATCAGTGCCGGCAAAAAGTAATCTAACAGCCCATTGGCAGCTTTGTTATTTAGTTAAATTTATTTATAACATTAAAATTTCGTATAAATTGCATTAATGCATGATCCCCTACGCTAATAATTTCATCCTTGAATTAAATATTTGCATAATAAAATTAATAAGGTATGGTTTAAAGTATTTTATGTCTAAAAAATCTGCTTTAATTAGTGAAGGTCGTTTCCAACATTAAGTTTAAATAATTTATTTTATACAATATAGTCAAAGCTTATCATGAGTTACAAACATTTCAGAGTTAAATGGATCTATTCATCATCCTCAGGAAATATTAAATTCTGAATATTTAGAAACGCTGAAAGTAATTTAATATTTAGGTCACAGATTGCGACTGATAGCAATAAAATTGTAACATTATATTGACTAAAATTTACTGTTTATGAGACTAAACACTTTGCTGCATACCGTACAACAAAATGAAGTTGTGAAGTCACTCACTCTGTAGAGCCATTGAATTAATTTATGGGTTTTGATACAAAACAAAAATTTATAATTTAGTATTAGAGGAATTTAAATATTAAGTTTACGTCTGAACAGACCTAATTTTTCTCGACTTTCACACTCTTGGTTTGAGTCTGCGTTGCTGTAACTTAAGAGGTTTAAATATTAAGTCCAGACCAACATTTGTGTGAACGATAAACCACCCGTAAAATCTAAGAAACCTCGTTTCAATCTTAATACTTTAGATGACGAGCACTGTTTCATCAACTTCTGGTTACATAAGAATGATCAGGTAAAATTGCGAGAACATTTATAATTCGATAACGTGATTAAGCGTCAATGGAGCAAAGTGAGTGAAACAGGGACTCTTTGTGTTCTTTGCAGAATTAATTGCCTTTCAGAATAGGTAAACTAATTGTATTTTAAATGTTAAAAGTTATGTTTTTATTTTTTATAACTTTGTCTACATTTGAACTTTACCTTCACTAACAGGCAGATTATGTAAGAATTTTTTATTTTTTTTTTCACGCGAATTGCAAAGTAAATAAAATTCTTACATATTCTGCATGATACTGTTTGTTTCTGTAAAAAATTTTTTTTGATCATCATAAACGTCTTTCCAAAATGGTTTTCTTTGATTAGTATTCACAGAAAATGAATTAACTGACTGTATGTTTGGACCCGACACTTAATTTGATTGTTTCTTAATTTTTTTGGACCCAGCACTGCATTAATTATTAAAAACATTACTAAATTAACGATTAGTAATAAAACAGAAACTTAAATTTTTCTTATAAACTGAAGAAAAACAAAAAATCAAAAGTCTTGGTTTGGACGTAATTTCAGACCTAAAGTGAGAGGGAATTAGGTCTGAAATTGAGTTTTTGAAAGACGGACTAAGTTTAGAGGAAGGAGAAAGTCCTTCTACGTCACTGATTCTTGGCGCCAATCTCATAATTAGGTTTAGGTCAGACCTAAACCTAATATTTAAATCTCTCTATTTACTGATGAACAAACCTATTCAAATCTACAGGATGGGGCAGAAGTAAGCAGACAATGGAAGTGTAGGAATGGGATAGGGGATGAGTATAGACGCTTTTTTTTAGTATGTGTTTTTTCAGCTATACTTTCTCCATTGTCTGCTTACTTCAGCCATACCCTGTATTTATTTTTATTTAGGGTAAAAAATGTAAATTTTGAAAGTTTTAATTAAAAATGATTTTAATTCCTAGTTAACTATGTTGACTAAGCAAATATTCAAATCAAAGGACTAAAATTGTTTGCGGAGTGGATCATGAGTGGATGAAATTACACGAAATTTTATTATTATAAATAAATTTAACTAATTTACAAAAACTACCCACGGCGTCACTGGTGGTTGCCGGAATTTGAAATTTTGGGATTAAACAAGATGGTGAAAGTTCTCAGGTTTTTTTTTCATTTTTGGTTCTATACTCGTGAAAACAAATGAAAGAAAGCGGGTAAATAGAAATTTTGTCAGTGCTTCATAAGTTATTAAATTACACACTTTTACTAATTGCTTTTCATTTGTTATTTTCTAAAACATTTATTACAAAAGTTTCTTATTTACTTTAAAGGACTTTATTTACATAATAGACATGCAATCAAGTGATGGAAGCAGACTGAAAATTTAATTATTTTCATTGACTCAGATAAGTGGAAATCATCATTAGTAGCGAATTAATCGGGTTATTAGTAATTGATGTCCCAAGGAAATTTAAAAAAAAAATATTTTTAATTAATACCTACCAACTAATCAGATTCCAATAAAAATTGAATATTGAAATTTGATTGGCTAATGGATTTGAATATTTGAAATTTTGAATAACCTTGTGACATATTTAAAAAAAGAGTTTGTATTTTGTCTCGACACTTACCCACTATAATCCAGATGATTAAAATATTCCCAAAAACTGTAAGTAAGTTAATAAAAATGATAAAGTGATTGATGATTGGTTGATAAATTAAAAGAAAAGAAATTCTTACTTGCAAAACAGAGCATAATCATAAATGCTATGTACCAAAATGTTACTGTCACTGGAGTATGAAACAATTGGTCATGTTCGAGAACTCTATCAGAAGATAAATTTGAGGTTGTTGTGGTCAAGGTCAGTTGGAAATCAGATAAAGACATATTGAAACCTCAAGAATTATCAAAATTGGAAATTCTTGTCATTTCATATGAACTGGTTAGATTTTGACTCATAAGGCGGAAGTTAGTTTTCACTACTGGTACATACAATAACCTTTTATTACTCTTAATTGTTTATTTGCTAAAGAGTTTCTGGTTGACAAGTAAATGTAAAAGAATCAAACCAATCACTTCCACCTACACTGGTTTAAGCATTCAAATCTCAAAACAAAATATATTGACTCACAGTCACAGTACTCAAACTCTACTTTCTCCTCAACTCGACAATTTCGACTGAACCACTTTCTCCAAACTTCATCCCTTAATATGGTGAAAGTTTTTTCTCTTTTCTCTCCTTTTTCTCATATCCGGTCAATTAGATTTATTAATAATTACTCTAGATCATAAGAATAACAGATGAGTCAATTAGTTTGTAAAATTACAAAAATTTGGATACACTAGAGATTAAGATGCCCAACTATGCATTGGTGAGTGGGTAGTCAATAAAAATTTTCATAACCAAAAAAAAGTGTTCACCTGTCAACCACCATATGAAGTCAATTTTCATTTGGTGTATTTTAATTGATAATTCTGTGATTTATAATTAATTTCTAAAATTTTAATGCTAGAGGAAAATGGTCCGAGGCAGCTACGTTGTTTTCATCACGCTAATTCTCAGCATTTGCGGTAAGGATTTCCTTTCATTCTCGTCTTCTTGGTTTACACTAGACACGTGTTTCCTTATATGGTATTGTACTTCGGATTTTTCTAGTTTTCAGACCAAATTACTTACTAAAATACTTTTATACGTCAAAATTTCTATTCAGGAGCAAAAATTTTTATTCTACCAAATGGAATTGTTTAGAAAAAGCTCGAGAGATGTGCATTCGATACCAGATACTTAATTCATATCTATGGTTTCATTAATTTCAGTTTCAATATTAAATTACCAAGTCTGATTTAGATTTTTGAGTAAGAATTTATTTATCTTTTTTCAGAAGCCTCTCGACGCCAGTGCTTCTTATGTCGATCGCGTGGAGAACTAGGTGATTGCCGTGATTCATTCCCTTATAATGTAACCACTGCAATTGGACAAGTAGGACTAAAACTAGCACCTTGTTCCTCTGGATGGTGTGGAAAAACAATAGAAGGTTTCAGGGGTCCTCGTGATGGTATACTTGCTTTGAATTTTGACTGAGTTAAATTGATTTAATGAAGTAAATTTTTATTTTGAAGATTTTGGAACGGCTACAGAACGAAGTTGTTTGACACAAGCCCCTCCTGATGGAGAAGAACGATGTGCTGAGTTAAGGATTAATAATAAACCGTCCCTTCTCTGTGTCTGCCGTGGTGATTTGTGTAACTCTGCTCCGTCAACCTCATTCCAATTATCATTTCTATCGGTAGGACTAATAATCTTAATCCAATTCGTAAGGGAATTTCTCTAGTATAAATTTTATATAACTTATTTTTTTATAATACCTCTGAAGTCTGAGGATTCTTTTTACTACTTTTTCATAGTTTGATACAGTTTTGATACAATTTTGATACCTATGAATTTTTTATTTTGATTCGCAAACAAAAAATTTCTCAACACGTTTGTCTTTCATTTCAATAAAAAATAAAGTTTCTCCGTCCAGACATTTGGTTGTTTTAGAAGTTAAATATTTTATAGAAAAGAAATTGAATTCTCTGCTTTCACTCTTACTCAAGCGTCATTTTGTCCAATTGAATTTCCAATTTTTTGTAGAGTAAGGAATTAAATCACAACATGATGTCGTTTGGTTGCAAACACATCTAGAATATCAAATTATGTTTAATCCGGATATCCTTTATTTATATCCAAAAGCAAGGCTAATTTTCTTCCGTTATGCTATATAGTAAACCTCGCATAAGTCGAACCACAAGGGACTTGAATATTTGGTACGTGGTAGCCGAGGTAAAACTCACGTGATGTGTAAATTGTACCGCGAAAAAGAGTTCTTGTTAATTGAGGTTGGGAGTAACCTATTTCGGCGAGCACTGTCCTATAGAATTCAAAATAAGTTTGATTTAAAAAACAAATTATTTTTTAATTTTTACTTTCCCTTGTCTTGACTAATTTAATTTATAATACTCCACTCACTTTTACGTATTGAAAATAAAGCAATGAAAATACCAGAAGTGTTTGGCAATATGAAGACCGATATTTCTAGCTTCTTATAGTCAACCTTACAAGCTAGACAGTAATACAAGCTTAACATTAGAATATAAATTTTTATAATTCGAATATAAACGTTTCTAGTTCCTCGCTAGAAATTAATAAACTTAATAACAAGATTGAAATCCAGGATGAGTGAAGATGATAGGATGTTGGTAGAAAGGTTGGAAAGATACGAAAATCCATGGCATCAAAAGTTTCAAAAAGAAAGTTCTCAGCAGTAGTGTCTTAGTTAATAACCAAGGCTTCTGTAGTTTGTTTGTGATGGTTTCACTGATTACTGGTGAGAATAACTTTCTTCACTCGTTTTTTGTTTTTCTTTTGATCTTAACTCAATGACTGACGGCGTCGTCTCCTGTGTCATTATAAAACAAATATAATTTGTATTTAATCACTTGTTGACTGTAAAAGAAGTACAGAAGTAGTAAAGAGTTATAACTTCACAAAATCATATAAAAGTTACCAAAAAGACTGAGACTGTGGGAAAGTGACTCATCTTTACTTTCTTTCCTACAAGTGGTTGAAAACCTCATGAGTCGATGAGTTTTCAAAAACTTCATTGCATTTGCAAAGAAATTTCTCACGGTGAAAATGGAAAGGTGAGAGCAATAACCCATAGAATCTCAAGTTTATCATTATTAGTACATTGGAATGGAACCCGTTTATAGTGAATCTGGTTACACTTAAACCCAGCTAAAGTAGCTTCGTTTATTTGTTCAACCCTCAACTTCACTAATACGGCCTCCACTGCACTAATATTACTTTCAATAGCAATATTGAATTTTTTTCGAATGAATTAATTGATTTTACTTGTTGATTTCAAAGAACGGGAAGAATGGACGAATGCTTCTCAAAATATTTGGTTCCAGACCGTTCTCTTCACGTTGCTCATTGAGTGAAAGAACTGTTCGTTTATGAGGAAATTCGTGGAAATAAGGTGGTTGCTGGGCAGCGTACTTTGCGGATTCAGCATCAGCCAAATAAGGATCATCCACATGATTCGAAGCCTAGAATTAATAATCGTATTGCGATTTACTTATTTAAAAAATATTACGAGCAATTTATTTTCTAAATTGTTTTATTTAAAGGTTTAACCAGATGTGGTTCTTACGGCTGTTGGAAGTGGGGGTAGGAACAATCCCTCTGGTGCAAGTGATTCTGCATTGAGTAAATTGCTACTGGTGACATGAGCAGTATCCCTCGTTCCTTGTCGATAGTTGGCTAATGGACCAAATTCATTACCTTCAATCAACAATGAAATCAAATGATTAAAAGATATATATGTACATAAAGTACGTACTCTGATGTTCCTTGACAAAAAAACCCACTACTTCAACAATGAAGCACGTTTAGACTGCTGATGCATTTTGGGACTATAGGTAATTGAACATTACTATGGCATATTAGTTTCTTTGAGAATTAATTAAGAACGAATACATATGGAAGGATTATGAATTTTTAAGATCATAGGTTAGAAATCCGAAATGTCCTGGGTTGAATTAATACACAAAGTCAAGCCCACAAGGTCTATGATGAAAATAAGGTGCTAAAAAGTTAATTTTATCTTTGCCAACTCTTCAATCTTTTCGCATGAAAAATTTTGCTCAGTAATTACTCAAAATACAATAATTGCTTTGCTATTTCTGAGAATTGAGAGACTAAATTTATATCCTTAGCATCAAGATTATAAACAGAGATAGCAGCGGAACACTACGTCATGAAAATCAAGGTAATATAGTTTTGAAGAGTCAGTTTAGTCGAATTAACTTTTATAAGGTTACCTCAGGTACAGGGACAGATGTAACATTGGTAAAAGGGTTATTTAAGAGTCGTGTAATAGGGCTCAAGGGGTTGAAAATGTTTTTTTACTAATACAGAAAGAATTCTAGCACATTACCTACAAAGGGTTTTTTTTGAGAATTGCTCTTTTTTTTTAGGTAATTACAAAATGCTATGACGATGAATCATAGGGTAATGAAATGAATTGAGAATAGGAGATGAATTAGGAAAATGAAAAAGTTGTCCTTGAAGTAATCAAGTCAGACGACACAAAGGGACTTTGGTATATTTAAAAAGCTTTACAATTAGACTCCACTTGAACAATTTCAGGAGATTTCAATCACTTTCGTTTATTTTCTGTAAACAGAACTAAGACTTTTTCCACTCTTCAGATGCCTTTTGAATGACAATGCTCAAATTGGAAAAATTTCAGTCTCTATGATTTTTTTTTTTTTTTTTTGAGCTTTCTCCAGAGCAAAGGAAAGGTTCTAGAGTAGAATCCGAATCCCTTGAAGAGTTAAATTGTAAGAAGAATAAAAAAAAATAATTTCATTTCGTTGTATGAATAAAAACTGTCCTGGGAGAGTGAGATAGACAAAATGAGAAGAGAATTAAAATAATCCATGAGGAAATTAGAGTTCGTTTTGGGTTAAATCCTAAATCTTATTTGTTTAGAAAGTATTTACTGTAGAGAAAACTGATTTGTTTCTAAAACTGTTGGGATTCTTGAAAGAAAACAAAATATTTTTTTTTTAACTATTTATTTGAAAGGCATTACTCTTCAGTAATCAATCATAACATAGTAGGGGTCTACCAATAGCTTGCGTGGGTTTGCGTGAGATTATGTAATGTTCCTCTTTTACGTGAAATTGTTTGTTTGTGTAAAAACGGAGAGAGATTTTAGGAAATTGTATCCTCTCTCATTGGTTAGAGTCACTAAGCCCATCCCACTTGAGTGAGATTCTGTAAAAGAGGAACCTTACACAATCTCACGCAAATCCACGCACGCTATTGGTAGACCCCTAGTCAGGCAAATTATTAAAATGTACAAGGTTAACTAAACTTTTCAGTCCTTGTCACCAACATTTCCCAAAACAAGACTCTACCCAATACACATGTCTGCAAACCAACAATTTAAACCTAGTAGTTAAATCAAAAGTTACAACTAACTTCTTTATTCCACTTGAGAAAATGAGTGAAATATAGAGAAGTTCTAAAAAATAGACACTAAAAAAGGACTTGATAGCTACTGTCATCTAGTGGATTCGACGAAAACCTAACTTTTCTTCTAAAAATTTGCAGTATTATAACTTGTTTTCGATTAAAATATTTTTGCTAGACTTTTCAATGACCTAACTCTACGAATACTATTTTCTTCGATCGTTTATCAATTAGTTTATGAATTATTCTTACCTAGGTATTTTTTTATTCAAGTGAAAGCAAAAGACTTTAAGTTTCTTTAGCGGGGTTTTTCTTAGACCCTCTGCTACTACTGTGTATTGTGTGAGCCAACTTCTCCATTTCAAACTACGCGCACTCAATTAACTGCATCTAGCTACTTCGACAAAAATTACATTTCACTGTCATCCATAAGCTTTGTTATCCCTGTACTTTCAAATATTAATTTAATTAGCTTACTCACGAACCTTTTTTTTTTGTTTTAATTCCATAGTAAATCCTTACATAAATAAGTCCCGAAGGCAAGACATTATATGTATTACGATTATTTAAATCGTGAAAGGTCAAGGTCTAGGCCAAATCAGAGCGTTACTCATTGAATCAAAAAAAAAAACAAAAAAAAAATTTTTTTATCATGTCTTGTGGGTTGAAGTTGATTAGGTAAGATAATAAAGAATTAAGTAGAATCAAGGTAAAAAATAGGTAAAAGAGAGAAAATGTAATAGTTTTACGAATCGATCTTACGGGAATGTCCTGAAAGGTAGAAAAAAAATGTCATTGTTGAATTCTTAACGTGAGAACTGATATTAATATGGTTTTANAACAAAAAAAAAAAAATTTTTTTTTATCATGTCTTGTGGGTTGAAGTTGATTAGGTAAGATAATAAAGAATTAAGTAGAATCAAGGTAAAAAATAGGTAAAAGAGAGAAAATGTAAGAGTTTTACGAATCGATCTTACGAGAATGTCCTGAAAGGTAGAAAAAAAATGTCATTGTTGAATTCTTAACGTGAGAACTGATATTAATATGGTTTTACACAGTAGGTATAAATCAATCACGTCATTTTAATATCCTGGAATATGTGAATGATGTGATATTGAACTTTTTGCGCGGTAAAATGGAAACGAGAGTCAACGATAGACATGATAGGTGGGATTAGGGCATAAATTTACAAAGGAAACTAATAATAATAACTTTTCATGTGGGAGGAGGAATTTAAAAAATTCTCAAAAAGTTGATTTGTTTGTTAAAATTTTTTGTTCTTTGACGGATATAATTTGACTCCTCCCCCGTGGAAGGTTTATTAATAATATAGGATAACGGAATCAATCAATTATCGTTTGATTAGTCTTACCACCAAATTCGTCAAACTCAGGAAAGTTGAAGGAGCCAAATTTTTCTGAAGGGAAAGGACTCCGTTTAACGGCTTTTGTGTCCTTTGGTTTGATAGTCCCTTCGTCAGCCAGTTGCTCTGGGTTAGTAGGAGCCTCAAGCTTGTTAGTAGGACTGTCATTACCTACATCTGTAGTTTTCGATGAAGCGGATTG
This sequence comes from Holacanthella duospinosa, assembly GCA_002738285.1. Lineage (NCBI taxonomy): Eukaryota > Metazoa > Arthropoda > Collembola > Poduromorpha > Neanuridae > Holacanthella > Holacanthella duospinosa. Next base: position 787,011 of record NIPM01000049.1, on the reverse strand, counting down.
GTCATGAATTGACATTGTAGAGTCGTCATTGATGAACTTAATTCGACTCTTAGTATTCACCCTCCGACGACCGCAGTTCTTACAAGGTTTACGCGTCGTCCAAGTCATGATATTGTCAGTGTGAATGTCATCGCCAGACATTGAATCTATCGTTAGCTTCGATAGATTTGGTTCAGTCTGAGACAAAGTCGAAATTTCCGTTTGTTCGGTCGTTGGAATAAGTTTTCGAAGTCTTCGACTCGGAGTGGTTGGATGGTTGTATAGGGTACTTCGTCGTTGGATTCGATGGTCCTGATCATTCATCGCCTCGGCTAAGTGGGTATTTAGGATTATTACTAATCGTCATTAGTCGTTTCAACAGTATTATTGAATTAGGTGAGGAGATCAAAGAGAATTAGCCTCTACAATTCTTCTAATCTTTATAGGCTCTAAAACTATTCCACTTTTAGATAATTTTTGGTGATATCTCCGACTGATTCCTAGCTAGTGATTTTTATTGCAACTCTTTAGCATTGTAATTGAGCTCAATTTTGGTATTTTGAAGGAAATCATAATAATTCATTGTAACCATAATGACAGCCTCACGTCTTGACGTTCTCACTTGAGTATCGAGTTCGACAGTTACAGCCTGACACTGAACGAGTCTCTAACCTTACCCACCCGAGACTATACACTCTGCTAATCAACCCAAAATACTTTTATTTCCGATGAAGGTAGTTTACAATTAATTCTCTCATTGCGAAAACCTATATGAAATCCTAAAGCTAAAATTCAGAATTTGCAAAAAAAAATAATAATAATAAACAACGTAATAACGACCAGAGGGTTAAAATTTAATATCATGCAAGCTTTTTGAGTAATAATTTTTTAGTTCCTCAGAAGATATTTTTTGTTCTCAAATAAATTATGAACTCTTCTAACAAAAACGGTCCCTCGTCAGTAGTAAAATATTAAAAGTCAGGTTTTAGGTTCTAAAATATAAAGTAAGAGTGAAAGCAGAGTGGTTTCACTGGATTAGGTAATAGATCCTTTCTGTTAAGAATCTCATTACTGATAAGTCGTTTGAAGGTTTGAAATATAATGCTCCTGAGCCATGTTTCTTACCATTAATTATATTGTATTGAAGACTAGTACCGTCTCCGAGGGATCCATGGGCATACTGTGTCGCCGTGTTACCTGACACAAATCTTACATAGACGGAAGATACAGCCGGAGCTGCTAGAAGTGAATTTAAAACAGAACTTAGGAACAGGATGACCTGAAATAAAGAATAAATATTAATTATTAATATTTCATGGACATGTACTACAGTAGTCCACGGATCCGTTATAAGATCTAATTTACAACATGTGCTTTTGAACCAGTCTAATGCATTTAGCATTGAAGAATAATTCCTTATAAAACCATATTGGTTATAAGACCCAAATCAATACCACTACTCTTATATTTAATCTCTACTATTTTTTATCTAAAATCCAATCTTAGCTTTATTCGAAATAAATTAAGAGTTTGTAAGAATTATAAAATGTCCTTCAAGTAGTGGACCTATCAGTTTACGCCAAATTTTCCCATGGTAAGGGTATATAATTCCGTAGTACCACCATAGTAAAAGTTCAATCAAGGTGTTTTTTATCTACCTTATTAAAGGGGACAAGACTTCCGGTTTCGAGCAGATTCGCTAATTAATTAGTTATACTTATTCAACCGTCTAAGGAAACAGTATACTCAATCACTTGAGCAACATATCATTACAATTCATCTAATTTTCAACTATTATTTGCAAAAAAAATAATTCAAATTTCATTATTTTTATTGTGTAGGTATAAATTATATTTACTCAAATCCTTTGTTTCTTCAAGATCCTTTCAAATTCAGTAGTTTAAGTAGTTATTAAATAATAGTAAAGAAGAACATGTTCACCATGAAATAAAAATGAAAAATATAAATTCAAATTTTGAATTGGATGAAGAAATTTTTAAAGTTTTGGTAAATTCTATAACTTTTTAAGCCGAACCCCTTATGCAGAATATTATTATTTCTCTTCATATCCAAAGTTGCTTTTATTATTATTAAGAATAAAAAAATAGGAAAAGAAATTAGTGAAAGGTAAGGAGTTGTATTGTTTTAAATTCTGATGGATTGACTGACTGTTCACTTAAGTTTAGTGCGAAATCATGAAAATTAAGGTAAATTGTTTGGCAAGATTGATTTCCTTTTGTATACGGAACAACGCCATGACGAGTTAAAGGAGACATAGTAAGGAAGTTCGACTGTTTGAACAACATGTATTATAATATTAATATAGTCTATACAAAATGGAATTTTCCATTATTGTTTTTATATGACTGAGACGAATATAGACAGATGATGGATGTCACATGGAGCATAAAGAATTCAATTATGACCTCATGTTGTGAACAATTTACTCAAAAAACAGGTAGAATTATAAAAAGTTTAGAAGAACATGCTAATAAAAAATTTCTTTTTTCCACAAATGAAACATAAAAGTTCGGATGAAAGCTCCAAATTTTTACACAGAGTGAAGACAAGTATTTCAAATCTAGTCATGAGTGAAAGAATTGTTTCATCAAACTAATGCAAAAACGCAATGGACTAATAAGCCAAGTTTTGAATATTATAATAATTTTCATTTCAAATAAATTTAGTAAGAATAAGAATGGAGGTAGGCCTCGTGCTATTTTATGATTTGCAAATTTGAACCATAAATGACAAATAAATTTCATTTCTTCTCTGTTGAGACTTATGTATGTACTCAAGAACTTGAATGATAATATAACTCAAAATAGAAGTGAATTTATGAAGAAAATTTGTCTGGCACAATAGAAAACTCTATTGTCAAAATATGCAAGAATTAATAATGGGAATGAAAATTCGGAAGTAATAATTTTAGGAATCATGAATCTTGTCTTGTCCGTCTGAATCGTGAACTTGGCAAAAAAAAAAAAAAAAAAAAAAAAAAAAAAGTGCGAGATCCAGAAAGACTGAAGAATAGTGAAATTATTATGTAAAAGGGTTATTCCTCTCTTTAGTTGGTTTTTTTTTTGCAACTTGTCTTCCTTTATGGTTGAAATGATTGTGTGTGAGAATTACAAAATTAAAACCAAATTTTGATTTTTTACTACCTAGTCAGCGTAAATTGTAAATAAAGGATTAATTTTTAAGTCTATTGAATCCAATTATGAAATAAGAGTCCTACAATCTCTATCTCTATTCCTTCCTAACTTCTTTTCCCATGGTTCATAATCTTCTCTATTTGATTTATATTTCTGATTTCTATTATTACTAAAAAATAGAAACTAATTTCTGTTCCACTTGGATTACAGAGATTGAATATTTAATATAATCATCTCAACCGTGCTATAAGAAATAAACACAACTCTCTCACTAATAAATCTACATTTTTCTATCATCTTCATCAACTCTGGACAGTGAAAGTAGTAAAGAAAGTTTTTAGAAAAGTTACAACTATGGTATAAAAAAAATTTTATTACAAAAAATAATATTAAATTTATCATAATTTCTAATAGTATTTTTGGAATATAATATGGCTCTTTAAAAAAAACATCTTTCAAATGAGATCACCAAAATAGATTAATTCAATTATAAAAAATATTTGAAATAGATTTTTATTTTTTTCCATTGTTAACAGTATTTCATAAGTTTATCGTTAAGACTTTCTCAATAATATTTCCTTTTTGATGCTATTCTCATTGTTCCATTGTAATTTAAATCTCAAATAACTATTTAGTTCCACTTCAGAGTGCAGTTGAACCTGGATCTTAAATTACTTGCTAAAATCATAGTTAAGTAATTGAAAAACAAATATTTCTTTTTGGCGAATAATACTTTCCTAAAGATATACTTTGTACTAATATTTTCATTCAAGAATTTAAAATAAATAAGAATTTATGAATTTCTAAAAAAACAACTTTATTTTAATCATTCATCATCACACATCCGTCTCCTTGTGTATTATAATTATGAACTTAGTCATGCATTTACAACTTTTACTCTAATTTCTTTCCTAGCTGAAATCTGAAGGCCACTTATGAATTAGATGGAGCAATATTTATTTCCAACAGACACAAAGTGATTACGTGGAATCATTCCAAATTTTTAAAGGTTTTGCCAAAAAGGTTATAGTCTTTTTCTATAATTTTTTCTTACATCTTTTGTTATGCTCAGTAGGATTTTTACGAAGGAAGGTATTTTTCTATTAAAATTTTACGCTGACTTGTGTGACATAATTCAAGTGACGAGAGGATGTTATTGGATGCTACTCAACATCATTCGCTGACATGAGAACCTTAAAGTCCTCAATAATCTTATAACATTTTTTCTTCAGTAATATTGAAAATATTTTTCTAAGGTATAGCTAGCATCCTAGAATGATTAATCGTCTACAAGTTGAGTTAAGTGTAAGTGATTTAAGTTCTAATAAAAAATAGATAGTTTTATATCAAATGTGGGGATTTTTGGGATTAAGTGAAACATTTTTTTATAGAAATTGAGTGTTTTTATATTATATTATGAGTCTCATCAGTGAATGACACTGTCATGTACGATACTAGTACTTACATAAACAAAATGGTCTTGTAGCTTTCCTAAACTTTTTTATATAAAAAAAAAATTAAAAAATTAGAATCATTTCATTTAATAATTAATCTTCAAAGCAGATGATATGAGATATAGATTTGAGTGTCATGTAAAGTATTATGGGGGAAATTATTCCTCAAGAACAGGTAAATTGAATAATTGCGAATGGTCCTTGGAGATTATATAATTTTTTTTGGGCGTATGATTTATAAATAATGTAATAAATTTGAATCTGGATTTTTAGTATAAATTGAATTAAATCACATCACATCACGATCTGAGAAAGTATATGGGCAAGGTGAGAGGAGAAGAAAATGAAATTAATTAACCAACAATAGTTAGACAACAATAGGTAGAATTTCTGACCTTAACTACCACTCTCATGCAATCGTAACAAAAGTTCCGTTTTAATAATAAAATCCTCATTCTCTGTCATCATCTGGATTTTTTTTTCTCACAGAATCCTTATTACATTCACGCTAAAATTCGTCAATGAAAAAAAAATTTATTTTTTCTTCTTCTATTCTTCCCAAATGACAAACAAAATCAACTTTAAAAAAATTATTTTTTTATAAGGACATTTCAATTGTAACATATTTTATATAACTTTTGGTCAAATGAAACAAAAAAAAAGGAAAAATTAGATTCAAATTTAATAAGGTATATTTATTTTAAAATTCCACTGTCAAAAAGTTTAAGAATAAGAATTCAATAATATAATAGGAGAATATACCGGTAAAATTGCATGAGTATTGGTGTAATAATATACTAATAATAAATAATAGTACTAATAAGGTCTGAATCTAATTTTATTTTTGAAAATCTACATATGAATAGCAGAAATCAAATTGGGAAATTTTGATTGGATAGATTATACTGTACTTACCAGAATCGGATTCATTTTATTTATATTTCCTTTTTATTCAAAAGTGTGAAGTTGCAAAAAAAAAAATAAAAAAAATTTTTTTTTTCAAAAAAAAAAAGTAACGAAAATCCACATGAAGTGAAACGAAGTGGCACAAAATCNTAAAAAAAATTTTTTTTTTCAAAAAAAAAAAGTAACGAAAATCCACATGAAGTGAAACGAAGTGGCACAAAATCTAAATCCCACCGATCCAGAAGTGAAGAAGGCTTCCAGAATTTGGGTAGTATGACTAGGAAATCTTGTAGTTAACAATGGTAACTGGTAAAAATCCAAACTAGAAATTCATTCACTAATGTACCAGAGAATATAAANTAAAAAAAATTTTTTTTTTCAAAAAAAAAAAGTAACGAAAATCCACATGAAGTGAAACGAAGTGGCACAAAATCCAAATCCCACCGATCCAGAAGTGAAGAAGGCTTCCAGAATTTGGGTAGTATGACTAGGAAAGCTTGTAGTTAACAATGGTAACTGGTAAAAATCCAAACTAGAAATTCATTCACTAATGTACCAGAGAATATAAANGCTTGTAGTTAACAATGGTAACTGGTAAAAATCCAAACTAGAAATTCATTCACTAATGTACCAGAGAATATAAAATAGTTGAATTGGAACAAATTATTCTTCCACTCCAATGAAACCGAGAGTGAGATCTCAGAAGGGTTGAAGTGAACAATGGATTTTGTAACAATGAAAAGAGTCAAGATGGTTTTCTATCAAAATCCAACTAATAAATGACTTGACTCTTTTCAATCCTTAGCACAACTTCAACATAACTTAACTGTATCAAGAAGTCAGTGACAAAGTGGAGAAGATTAAGTGAAAACAAACAGTTAGAAGCAAAAAATAAAGATTTTTTTATACCTTTTGGTCTTGGGAGTAAGACAAACGTATGGTTGGAGTAATCAAGAAATCTTTAGTTGCATATTAATCATTGAACACTAAACGTTAAGGTTTCTCTATTCAATCATATAGTAGGGATTATAATTTCCTAAATGTAGTCAATAATTATTATTACTCCAACCACAAGTATATTTTTAGTGTATTTGAGTACACTTAAGGAGAGTTAATCTAGAACTTAAGTCTGGTACTTAATTCAAGGGGATATTGTCCTGTTCTTGCACTTCACCTTGTCCCCC
>NIPM01000049.1:769044-780325 GCA_002738285.1 Holacanthella duospinosa | reverse complement strand
CTCGTGACAATCAGGAAATTCCCAATATATCTCATTCTTGCATTAAGTACCTACAAAAAATATTTATTACATAAATACACTCCTCCCTGTCTTTCTCAATAATACTAATAACCCATTAAAGGAATAATTGCAACAATCGTACTGCTCGACTAGTGCAAATAATAATAATAATAATAATAATAAATATTAAGTTCCACTGTGTCAATCACTGTAGTCACTTCCAGACACGGATCTCTCCTTAAGTAATGCTTCTTATCTTTAGATCTACTATACTTAAGCTCAATGATTTTAAACTTTTTATTAAATTCCCAAAAAATAAAATTTACAAAGTTTTACCCTTTTAAATAAGATTAATGTTTTGGTATGAATACATAATGAGTTTAGTCTACATTGTTGCCAATGTTTTTGGAATGAATAGTTTCCTACTAGTTATTGAACTCTTAATCAATCAGTTTCGAATAAAATTTCAATATTCGACTTTCATGGGGTAGAATAAATATTTTGAATTTCCATAGATGGTTAGTTTATATTTATTATTCTCTTTGTTATAATGGTCAATTGTTATTAGACTTAACAAGATATTTTTATAGATTTAATTTTGAAGCCATAGAGTGCTAATTGCATGACTTCACCTCAACAACTCTCAACCTTGACCTTCTGTAACGATACATGAATTAAAAACTTATAATTACAATCTTTGGCTCTGTTTCATACGACTTCTTAGTCCGTTCTGTTAGATTGTCATTTGAAATATTAAAAGACCCCTTCTTCAACTCCTCAATATTTCCCAACACAATGGGCGTTCACATTTATAACAAAAATTTGGCTTAAGAAATATAAATTTACTCTAATAAATACTTCAAGTAAGGATTTTAGCCTTAATTATTACATAAACGTGATACTTGCGTTTCACATAAACTGAGTCAGCTTACAACGCTTAATTATAAAACTTGTCAATTCAAAGTGCCAATAATGAGAAAGAGACTTGAAAAATAGATACACTTAATTCTTATAATTTCATTAAGAAATTAAAACTAAGATAAATTTTAAAAATTCGGTTGGAGAATTCAATTAGACCAAATTTCAGCATTTCAATTTATCCAACAGAAAGAGAAATTTAGAATTAAGAATCTGGAGAAACCTTTTGAAATGTTTATAACAAGTGTACTTTGAGTCGCTAGAGGAATAGGTGTGAGTGTGACTCTTAGGTCATCAAAATTGGTTTCAATTTCTAAATTTCAAATTGAATGACAGTAGTGAGAGGCATCTCACGAGTACTAAAAGCTCTCATGATGTTGAATAGGAAGTGAAGGTAACTTTGATGACCTATGACGGTCACGCCTTTTGCCCTAAGGACATGTCAAACTCACAGTAGACCTATATTATAAAGACNGGACATGTCAAACTCACAGTAGACCTATATTATAAAGACTATTGCTCCACCATCCAACCACACCACTTAAGTAGTACGACTAAATGAAATTTTTAAATCAGAAAATAAATTAGTTTNTCACAGTAGACCTATATTATAAAGACTATTGCTCCACCATCCAACCACACCACTTAAGTAGTACGACTAAATGAAATTTTTAAATCAGAAAATAAATTATAGTTCNGAAATGTTTATAACAAGTGTACTTTGAGTCGCTAGAGGAATAGGTGTGAGTGTGACTCTTAGGTCATCAAAATTGGTTTCAATTTCTAAATTTCAAATTGAATGACAGTAGTGAGAGGCATCTCACGAGTACTAAAAGCTCTCATGATGTTGAATAGGAAGTGAAGGTAACTTTGATGACCTATGACGGTCACGCCTTTTGCCCTAAGGACATGTCAAACTCACAGTAGACCTATATTATAAAGACTATTGCTCCACCATCCAACCACACCACTTAAGTAGTACGACTAAATGAAATTTTTAAATCAGAAAATAAATTAGTTTATTATTAATGAAAGTTTTCTTTTTCAAAATCCTCTCCTCTGATAGGTTAAATATTCTGGAGTATCCACTCGTTATAGTATTTAACATTTGTATAGACTCCAGGAAAAGAACCACATCCTTTACCTAAAAAAATTTAGGAAAATTTTGTAAAAATATGAAGCAGGAGGCGTGTATAGAAATATCTTGTTAAAAGTTACCCCAGGAGATGATACCAATTTGGACGGAAGGAGTCGTTGAAGAGACAACGAGGGGTCCTGAAGGNAAAAAGTTACCCCAGGAGATGATACCAATTTGGACGGAAGGAGTCGTTGAAGAGACAACGAGGGGTCCTGAAGGATTTAAGAACAAATTAGAATTTAAATTTAATTTCCAATTAAGTCATTAGGGAAATTAACCTCCACTGTCTCCAATACAAGCATCTTTGTTCCTTCTTCCGTCTCCTGCACAGATGTTACCCTTTGTAATTCGTCCAGATACAAATTTTTCATATATTTTTTGACAGTCAGCTAAGTTCCAAACTGGGATTTCAACTTTTCGTAAAATATTTGGTGAAATCCCAAACACTCCACTCGTAATTTGACCCCAACCTTGAAATTTATAAAAACAACAACAATTCTTTAGCATATTAAAAATCAACATTTAAAAAAAATATTTTGGTTCCTTACCTGTAGCAACAGCTTGGAGATCTTTAGTATTAGTCAAATCCATGGTTTCGTTTGTAGGTATACAGACAGGTTGTATATTGGTGTTGAATACTAGCGGTTGGTCTAATTTTATCAGTGCGATGTCATTTTGATAAGTCTTGGTGTCAAAAGCTTTGTGAAGAATAATTTTTTTAATTTTTCGTATTTCCGGAAGACTGTCTGGTGAAAATTTGATATTATGAGCTCCGAATGCTAGTTTCAATTTAGGAATATTTTCTTCTTGGTACCTGTAATTTAAAAATGTTTAACTTAAATCGAGGTTATCGGAATGATATTCAAAATTATTACGTAAAGAGGCAATGTGCAGCAGTGAGAACTGTGTCCGTGGTAAGAATGGATCCCCCGCAACTTAGTTTATTCCTAGGTCCAAATATTCCAACCTTAATTACAGAAGAAAGTAGAGAAATTTTTAAAAATAGGTAATTAATTAAATTATACTTACCATATACGGGAATTCTCCTTTCCTTGCCTCTGAAATTCAAAACGCTGAGTTAAATGTTAATTAAAATAAATGAGAAATTATAATGAGATCTCTGCTATAGAAATTGATTAAACCGTGGAATTTACAAATTATATCCAATTTGGAGTGTAAAATCTTCATATAAGATTATTNATAGAAATTGATTAAACCGTGGAATTTACAAATTATATCCAATTTGGAGTGTAAAATCTTCATATAAGATTATTGTCCTTTTAAGTTAGATTGAATCACATCTCAAATAATTTACAATTTATCTACTTAGTGCAGTCAAAATGTTTACCGGAAATATGTAATAATAAGTAAGATTTTATTTTTCAATTTCAAAATGGTTCTTTTACCTTTTCCTCCGGTAATTTTCCATGAAATTTTGTTTCTCTTTACATTTGGTTGATTACTAGAGGTTCGGNATAGAAATTGATTAAACCGTGGAATTTACAAATTATATCCAATTTGGAGTGTAAAATCTTCATATAAGATTATTATCCTTTTAAGTTAGATTGAATCACATCTCAAATAATTTACAATTTATGTACTTAGTGCAGTCAAAATTTTTACCGGAAATATGTAATAATAAGTAAGATTTTATTTTTCAATTTCAAAATGGTTCTTTACCTTTTCCTCCGGTAATTTTCCATGAAATTTTGTTTCTCTTTACATTTGGTTGATTACTAGAGGTTCGGCNTTTACCTTTTCCTCCGGTAATTTTCCATGAAATTTTGTTTCTCTTTACATTTGGTTGATTACTAGAGGTTCGGCTACATTCCTTAGGTAGTTTGCTAATATTTTTAATTTCTTCAAAATTTTCAGGAATCACTCTATTAAATTTTAACATAAGAATTATTATTATTGGAAGAGTCGATAAAAAGAATCTCATCTTTTCTTCTTGTCTAATTAATAAAAATATTTTTTTCTCCCAAATAATTTGCCAGAAAAAAATATATATTCTCGGCAAAAATACTATATTACCAGGCAGTAATTGTTCCGTATATCCCACAGTCCACAAGTGTGCATTATTCCGTCATCTTATTTACAAGATAGAGTTCACAACTTACATGTTTTTCATTAGTAGGTATTCAATACCGTCGTCGTATTGAATTTAATATTTTTTAAACAGAAATTATTGTTGACCTTTTGAGGTCATTACACTGAGAAATAGACATTGTGGAAGTGAGAATAGTTTTAAATTTTGGAAACATAAATTGGTTGGTTGGATTGACTAATTCTATATTTGGGGAGTGAGATTTACATCTAAATTTATTTTGACTTCTGTTGGTCCTTTAACATTCTGCTGGATAATAGAAATATTTTTTGTGAATTTGAGGTGAATGACCGAAGGAAATGATTATGGGCTATGATTAATCATTAATCATTTACAGAAATTTGTTTATGACACAAGCCTTCTCAAATCTTGTTCTAGGAACCATTTATATTTAACTATGGACTCTCAATCTAAGTAGTTAACCGTTAGACGCTAAGCTATAAGTAAACAGAAGTTCGGTCATAGAAATTCTTTACTTTCCTCTCTTTCTTCACAATTAATCCTCAATTCCAATTAACTAATTTACCATTTTCACCTCTATCCATTCAATTTCCTAATTCAAATGATCCGAATTGGAATTAGAATAGCTCTCGTTGCCTTTGGGTTTATTTGGATCCGAAATGTAAGTTGTCTTTTAGTCAATTTCTCTTATAAATTACACGGTTCTCTAAGTTTTTTTTTTTTCACTTTTCTTTTTCTCAGGCATTATGTTTTCCTACTCAAAACGACGAAATTGGTAAAAATCTTGTTTATGAGAAGAGAGTCCTCACTCCTGAAGAAGCTGAATTAGCCGATGAAGCAAGAAATCACATTGCAAACGTTGTTCAACGGAATCTTATTAGAGTAATCAATATTAGTATAATTTTTTTCTAAAAATTATCAATCAGAAAAATATTATTCTCCAACTAAATTAATGTTTTTAGCTCTTCGCAGCCATGACAGTGGAAGAAAAGCATCGTCAAGTTAGACAAACACCAGGTCTTGGGGGACCACGACAACAGGAAGAAGAAGAAGAAGAAGACCCTTCTGAAACAGCTACAATAAATCCACACACTTTACCTCAAGTTGCAGCTCTTCTTGGAGCCATATTTTCAGGAAATCTTAATTTAACTAATGTCGTGGACCGTGCATTCTATTTAGTACCAGATGCTGTCCGGTCACAAGTTACAGGCTTGTTCAAACTCCTTGGTGGGAAACCAGGGGATCAATTGGTATCAGGTTCCACGGTTCCCCCTGCTCCTGTCTTTGCTCCATATCCTCTCGATACGACAACTGTTTCTCCTGAAAATAAAAATTTAGGAAATGAGACAATTACTGATACAACAGAATCAGGAGTTCGGATTCCTAAAACTACAGTTCCAGATAATGCAGTCTTTGGTTTAGTATTCGAGACACCTAGTACCACCGCTTCATCTGTCGTCATCCCCAAGCCAACCCTCCCTAGTCTCGAACCTGTCTTACCAATTGCTGAAGATAACTATTACCACGATGCTATCACTGAAGAAGAATTGAAAAAAGCTGAAGAAGAGGTCATCGAAAATGCAAAATTGTATGAACCATTTTCACAAGACAAAGAACCACGGTTTTTTCTTGGTCCATTGAGACAAATGTTTAAATCCGATTCCTTAAACCTCACTGCAATATTTCGTGCCATGCCTGACCTATTCAAAGGTGCCCGTCAAGCTTTTGTGTTACTAGAGTCATTAGGTCAGATTGTTAGCGGTGAAGGGCTTGACGAAGAAGAATAAACAATCCAATAGTAATTTCGGTCTTATAAATTAAGTAATATTTACATACAGCAGACTAATTTGATTTAGTTCATCTCCTGTAAAACCTCTGTGTAGCTTTTTAGTTATTCTTTTTTGTTAAATTTTAGTTTTATATAATAGTAATTAATAAATGAAGCTACCATACTAAAAATAGTCAGGTCTATATTGACAGTCTTGTCAAAACTCCTGTCATTCTATTCGTCAGACCTGAGAGGAATTAGGAAAAAATTATCAGAGAAAATTATCAAAAAAATATTGAATAAAAATAAAAATTTGAATGATGATAATCTATAAATTTTGAATTTGAGATAATGAAAAGTGTCAACTATTCAATTTTATTGAGGATGGAAAGTGCATGAGGAGAGGTGATGGGAGTGATTGGTCAATTAATAAACTAGAATGTCTAATTAAACGCTAACCAGGAAATGACTAGTCAATTCTGACTTGAATTTGTCAAATTAGGTTAAAGATATACAAGAATCTAATGTAGAATTCCTAGAAAGAACAATAATTGGGAGCAATAAATAAAATTATGAATAAATAAATATGAAACCTAGAATCAAACTGAAAACAGTTTCCAAAAGTTTCACTTTATATGAGACATTGTTTCTAGGGAAAGTCTGTCAATTTGATAGAGATCCTTCAAACTGGACGGTGGATTGTGCTGTATACTCTCATAGTTTTTGTGGATTTAGAGTAAAATTCTCAAATTCACCACCAGTTAGTTGCCAGTAGAATGGAAGTGGATTGTAGAAACAGTTTTTCAGTTATAATCTTCCTCCTTGTGACCTTAAGCTTGACCCAGTCTCAACACTTTGACTCCACGGTCGACGACAAGACTTATTTGGACAGAATTGAGAGGAACGTTGCGAATGAAACCAAAACAGCACAACAACAACTCATCGAAAAGGTTAAAATAATTGAAGATGTAACCAAAGTTTACATCGGAGCAACATTGAAACAAAATCTATTCAAGGTAATTAACACCTAGTCCATTCTTAAATTAATAATAATTTACTTCCTTCTGCTTAAGGCACTTCGAGTATTGGCTGAGAAAGAACTAATGTCATATCATTATTCAATTGATACCATTGGTGGAATGAGTCAAACTATTTCGTCCAATAGAAAATCAAAACAAGCTGAAGAGGAAGAGGAAGGTGAAGAAGAGTCCAGTGGAAGTGATACGACATCCAGTTCAGGTGGATCCACTACCAGACGACCTAACACTATCATTCCACAGGTATCTAAATTCTAAATTTAAATTTTAAAACACGGGATTTTGTAATTAAAAAAAATTAATTTGACCTTCAGGTGGCTAACTTATTAAAGGCAATTTTCGGTGGGAACAGTATCAACATCACTTCCTACGCTCAAGCAGCAACAAAATATTTACCACAGTCGGTGGGTAACCAAGTACTTGGTGTTGTGAAGCTATTAGCTCATAATCCATCTTCCCGTTGGTCAACTACCACACCCATACCATCCACCGTCGTAGTCCAACCTAACACTGACCCTACTATATTTAGTATTTCCAAAAGGACAAATGGGTCATTTAATGAAATTTTTAAATCTAATCATACTAGAAACTCTTCCGTCACTACTTCCAGCGTTCCAGTAGGTCCAATTTTAATTAGAATTAAAGATATAAATCAGAATTCAACGACTCCAGGGAAGGGGGTGAACACGGCGTCAAAACCTAAAGGACCGTCGGATGAGGATGAAGAGGAAGAAGAAGAAGACAATTCTCGTCAATTAAAATTACCAAATTTTGGTGGAAGTTTCAACGTACTCAGTTCATTATTATCACCTGGTAAGAATTTACTTCAAGCCTAATTAACAAACTTTTACTTAGCATTTTGATTTTAATTTAAAGCCACGCGACGTCCGACGATGAATGCAACGACAGAAAGTGCTAGTGGTTTTGAAGAAGAGGCAACAAAGACCAATGAGCTTGACCTTAGGGAATTGGCCAGTGGTATTCGTTCCGGACTTGGTGACCTCATAAAAGTAGTACCAGACCTCTTCAAAGGAGCCAGGGAAGCTGTAGGTCTTCTCAGCGGTATTCAAAGTTTATTGGGAAGCTTTGGAGGCTAAGTTTTTTTTTTTTTTTTTTGCAAATTCGGTTCCATTTTCTTCTCTACACGTCTAATTTTTCTATTACTGGCTTATTATTATTTCATGCAAATATTAGTAAAATAAAAAGCGATTTCGGTGAAGTCTTAACCCTGCAGATACCTAAGGTCAATGAACCCTGTCAATATTATTGTTTAGTATATCATTATCATTCACAGCTGTCTTGTAGAGGATCATTGGTGATGAGCGATTAGATACTCGAGGAAATTCGTCCAATGTGCAGGGATATTGTATTATTAAACGGGTGAGCAAATTGTTGGAAAAATTAATAGAGATAAAAATCTTTCATAATTCATTCTTTTCCAATCACTTTGTTGTAAATCCGAGAGTAACAACTGATCGTCAGGAATTGATTCCGTCTGGTGTCTTCAGTCTTAGAATTGAAACAAAACAACAATGAAAAGCACATTATTTACTGTAGTCTCAATTCTGGTAAGCCATTTTGATTTGATTAATGAACTAATAAATTGTGAATGATCACAATATTGGCGCAAGATTTCAAATATTTGAAGGTAAGACTCAGTGTACGAATTCCGAAAATCCGAAATTACGAAATTGTTTCCAAAATATTTCCAAATTGTTTTGCTTTCCGAAATTAAAAAAAAATTAATCAAATCTTAGTTTTCCCAAGCTTATGATGTAGCGACATTTAGCTGTAACATTAAAATAAATAAATAACATACAACATCAAAATCAAAATTAAACTTCAATGCTTACTAGACATCTCATTTATTCATTTTCATTATCATCGCTTTAGTCTTTGCATTCTGATTTCTCTAGCTTTCCTGGGTGGCGTTTTCCGTTTGTGTATAATTTCTAATTCCTTGTCCGTTTCGGACAAATTTTCATCGCTCATACTGACGCCCGTTTTATACTTTGCTTTCTCCGTCCGTTGTCTGGAGAAAATGCAGGATTATTAGTTAATTTTATTTAAACAAATTATTAGTGAAATTGTTAGTAAATTAACGAATAATATTACACTTTTTCCAGACAACAAACAGAATAAGCAAAGTAAACAATGGGCGTGAGTGTATTCGATGCATCGCTTGGTTTGACTCACCATCTGGAGAGTATAGATATTTAAATTAATTCACTGTAAACCCGGGCAGCTGCAGTCTGTTTTAAGTAGTTGGCACTGCCAGCCAAACGAATAAACGGAAGTACTTACCGCATACAATTCGGCGCCGATTTGTTTTTGTTGATGATGAACATAATTAGCTTTCCTAAGTACCACTCCCCTTAGCCAGAACAAGGACATTATTCCAAATGAAGGCTAAGCTACCTGAATTGGTTATCTTGATGATATTAAGGAATTTTAAATATCTTAACAAAAAAAAGTTAATTAAAAATCAAAAATGTATAAAATTTAGTTTATTGTTAACTTTTGGACGTCAAGATTCTATTTTGTAATTTAAAATAGTGTTTCTTTCATTTTTGAAATTTACTTGAGAATAAAAATCAACTTACCACATCATAGCTGTCTGCATATAATGCGTTAACGTGACATGAAAAAATGTCGCAAATGGTATTTTGGATACATTTATTTTGGAATTTCGGAATTTCGGAATTTCGGATAATTCCGGAATANCCACATCATAGCTGTCTGCATATAATGCGTTAACGTGACATGAAAAAATGTCGCAAATGGTATTTTGGATACATTTATTTTGGAATTTCGGAATTTCGGAATTTCGGATAATTCCGGAATAAATTAAAATGTATTTCGAAAATTGAGAACACTGATTGGACTATTACTCAGACTATGGTGGAATTCTTATTAGGAAGTATCGATGGTACTCTGTTCTGGATTCACGGTGGATATGCTTGACGTAAGAATGAACAAAATGTCTAACAACATTGACGACATGAAAGTTGCCATCATGGGATTGGCTGAGTACATTCAAGAAATCAACAGGAATCTCAAAGTTGTCAAATTAGAAGTGAGTGAGTTAGACGTTGGAGTTCGTTCACCTCATCCTGAAAAGATATCTCCTCGACCCACCGTTGATGACATCCTCAAAAGAAAAGAACTAGTTCAAAAAATTGAAAAATTATTTCGAAATGAAAATATAACGAAAGTTGATATTGTGAAAAACGAATTAACTTCGATAGTTGAAGGGAATTTTATAAAAATGTTAGCTGCTATTTTGCTTACTGGACCTGTCCAAGCCCAAGAACGAACTTCGGACATTTTGAAGGTTGGTAAATAATTCATAAAATAATGATTCATAAAAATTTCTTGTTTTTTCTTAAATCGTCATATTTTAATTTCTTCAGCTCATGCGCAATACACTCAATGGAAAACTAGACTTTAAGTCAGTTGTTGACAGACTACCATTTTTAATCCGAAATTCTGAAACAAATCAATTCATTCTTTTACTCAATGCTCTCAGAGATGTATGGTAACATATTATATAATTAATTTAAGCTGTAAGGTTGTATTTGTTTTTAATTTAAATTTTCTCTTTTCAGAACGAGCGACTCAGTAAAGGAAGACAACTTGGAGGTTTAGAAGATTTAGGAAAAGTTATAGATGCTGCTGGAAAGCTTGATATGAAACAAGTTTCTGAATTTTTAAAAGAAATTCCTAAACTTTTTGAAAGTATTGAATCTGTCGTTGATGGTGTCGACGAATACTTTTAAACTAACATTATTGGTTCAAAGGCCTAATTTGTGACAGTACCATCCAATGTACGATCTGCTTAAGATGCGTCACTCACTGAAACATACTGTGCGTTCGAATAAGAAAGCGAACTTCCCGCGCATTGAAATCCCAAATAATTCAAAATCTATACACAATTAGACATTTGCACAGTAGCTGGTTTATCATTCTGAAATTTTTTGCGTTGATAGTTTATGTGAAAATGGGGAAAACAAAAAAATCATTGAAAAAATGTTCAGTCAGGTAAAATGTCGTAAATCTAGTATTTTGGATTCAAATTTAAAATATTTCAACGCATGATGGTTGACAATTTCATACTGCTAACGAAATGTTACTTCGAAGTAAAGCACCGTACGCTGATTGTATCAGCTTATTGCCTCCTAAAATATTAACTTAACCTTAACACTAGTGAAATGGGCTGATACACAGGGCTGATACAATCAGCGGATGTTTTACTCTTACCAAAATTTACCGCTGACGACTACTTGCCTTGAACAGATGTTCCATTTTGAATTAATTTAGGAATTACAGAAACTAAACTTGATAGAGTTGTT